>SJYC01120719.1:0-20288 GCA_006408675.1 Madoqua kirkii
AGCTATGATTTATAGTAAATTATCTTTTGAAAGCATTAAAACATTTTTTTCTACATACCCTATCCCTCCAGAATTCAGAAACTTATTGAATATTCTTATTTTCATGGCAATATAGTTATTTTCATAAGGTCAATACAAATCTCTTCTTGTAACAGAATACAATTGGAAACAATTATATTTTCAAGGCTTTGAATCTGAGGTTACATGTAAAAGCATATATCATCAGACAGTTTTGAAGAACTAAGGTTGACTTTAGGGAGCCATTAAAAATCCCTTGGAAAAACTAATTTGATACCTTTTTTATAGGGTTCTCAACAACTTTACTTGGTGAGTAAGTAAGGTCACTTCTTAACAAGCCCAAGAACCTCAGATCTTTGGGATCTCAAGAAGAGAGGTATTACCAAAATTTGTAATTGTTGCAGGCAAAGCCTAATCGTGAGTTTCTGGCTTGTCTTCTCAGCCTGGAGAAATTTAAAAAAAAAATCCAGTCTAAGATTTTTCACAAGCTACAGCAATGCAGATCTTTATAGACAAATGGGATCTAATTAAAATTAAAAGCTTCTGCACAACAAAGGAAACTATAAGTAAGGTGAAAAGACAGCCTTCTGAATGGGAGAAAACAATAGCAAATGAAGCAACTGACAATCAACTAATCTCAAAAATATACAAGCAACTTATGCAGCTCAACTCCAGAAAAATAAATGATCCAGTCAAAAAATGGGCTAAAGAACTAGATAGGCATTTCTCCAAAGAAGACATACAGATGGCTAACAAATACATGAAAAGATGCTCAATATCACTCATTATCAGAGAAATGCAAATCGAGACCACGATGAGGTACCATTTTACACCAGTCAGAATGGCTGTGATCCAAAAGTCTACAAGCAATAAATGCTGGAGAGGGTGTGGAGAAAAGGGAAGCCTCTTACACTGTTGGTGAGAATGCAAACTAGTACAGCCATTATGGAAAAGAGTGTGGAGATTCCTTAAAAATTTGCAAATAGAACTGCCTTATGACCCAGCAATCCCACTGCTGGGCATACACACCAAGGAAACAAGAATTGAAAGAGACACATGTACCCCAGTGTTCATTGCAGCACTGTTTATAATAGCCAGGACATGGAAGAAACCTAGATGTCCATCATCAGATGAATGGATATGAAAGCTGTGGTACATATACACAATGGAGTATTATTCAGCCCTTAAAAATAATAAATTTGACTCAGTTTTAATGAGATGGATGAAACTGGAGCGATTATACAGAGTGAAGTAAGCCAGAAAGAAAAACACCAATACAGTATACTGACACATATATATGGAATTTAGAAAGATAGTAATGATGACCCTGTATGTGAGACAACATAAGAGACACAGAGGTATAGAACGGACTTTTGGCCTTTGAGGGAGAGGGTGGGATGATTGGGGAGAATGGCATTGAAACATGTATACTATCATGTAAGAAACGAAGTGCCAGTCTATGTTCAATACAGGATACAGGATACTTCGGACGGTACATGGGATGATGCAGAGAGATGATATGGGATAGGAGGTGGGAGGGGGCTTTGGCATTGGGAGATTGTGTACACCTGTGGCTGATTCATATCAATGTATGGCAAAACCAATACAGTAGTGTAACATAGAATGAAGTAAACATAAAATTTAAAAAATAATAAATAAAATAAAATATTAACAGCAGCTAAAAAAAGAAAGCCAATCACTATTCTTGTTGCACTGAAGTAAATAATCAGGCCAAGTTTAACGAGAACACACTTATTTTACAAACAAACAAATCTTACTGAGTTCATCTTTGATAGAAATGAGAGTGATTATAGAGAAAAGACAATGATGTTTCAGTATAAAATTACAACACAACCAAGTGAATATCAGATTCTTGTCTGGTTAGTTCTTTGTGATTTTTGTTACATGTCAGCAAACTGAATTAGATTCTACATGCTTCTAGTTTCTTCAAATATCTGGCTACAAATCTCCAGAATAATGTTTTCAATTTTCTGCCATCTTTCAGGTTTGGAATCACTAAGAACAAAGAATGGCCTTGAAGCTCCTTGGAAGGAACCCTAGGAGGTCCTACTCGTGACCTAGATGGCAACCAAACTTCAGAGACTTGATTCCTAGGTCCACACCACCTTCCAGCTTAAAACAGTTCTTCCAAGCTCTTGAAACTGCATACTGATTAGAAATCTGAGTTGAAACTGGTTGGGGAAGTTCCTCCTCAGAAGCAGACAGTACCTTGAGTTTGACAGCTCTTCCAAGGCCACAAACTAAGATTTTCACCTCCAAAAAGAAATCTTTGTTTATTTTGCCTTTTGCTACTTGCTTTTTTATTTTTAAATACATAGGAAGATAATCTTCCTTAAATCTGGCAACTATTGCTGAATCTTATGCTAAAGTCAAAGCTGTGTAACAACAGTCTCTAGGCTTTTTTTTAATAAGTGTTTTTAGAAAATAGAATTGGTTTAGATTCTGTGTTGTCTGTGCCATATCAAATATCTTTTGCTGTACCTTGATCAACACTTCTGGTATTATAATGGATACAGGAAACTAACAAAACGTCCACTTGGCTAAAACAGGCTGACTTCCCTTCAGATACATCCTTTGACTTATCTGATACCAACTACTTTGGTTCATAGGTGCTCTGGCTAAGGAATATACTTCAGTCTCGTGGTATAATTCTCCTAAGAGTTGTCATTGCACTCTTCCTGGTGAACAGGTCTTCTCAAAGGTCTTAAATGCATGATCTCAGCCATCATAAGTACATCAGATAGTCTCATTGCACTTGGAGAAACAGAAACAAGATGAATAGCAAAAGCAGTTCTCCAGGTCTGACATTATAATCCACTAGTTCCACAATGAGACTAGAGCAAATGAACTCTGATAACTGAGAATGGTGCTAATACCCAATTAAGGGTTAGTCTTTTATGAGTGAGAGGATGACCAAAAGAGGGAACTGTTAATCTAATTAAACAAGGAGACCATTAGACTCAGTTGGCTCCAGTGCTGTGGCAGCCTATGTAAGCTACCCAAAACTTAGCCTATAAATGCCTTGAGGTTATGAAATCAAAATGCTAATGACTATTAATCACAAAGAGCCAACTAGGCTTTACTCTATGGTGGTGGTTTAGTTGCTAAGTCATGTCAGACTCTTGTGACCCTAAAGCCTTGTAGCCTGAAGTCTCCTCTGTCCATGGGATTCTCCAGGCAAGAATATGGAGAAGGTTGCCATCTTCCCTACCCAGGAACTGAACCCAGGGCTTCTACACTGCAGGCAAATTCTTTACCAACTGAGCTAAGAGGGAAGCCCTATAGCTAATCAATTACTTTCTTACACAGCCTTTTCTCTGTAAAAGTCTCTCCCCAAACTCTTGACAGAGGAATATTCTTAACCACTTCCAGTTCAGTGCTACCCACCAATGATTTTTGCTCAAATAAACTCTTAAAACAAACAAACAAAAAAACAACTACATTATAAAATGAATTGCAAAATGTAAGTTTTGCGATGAGCCTTGAAAATTTAAAGATACTTTGAAAGATGTGCATTCAGACTGCTATCTTGATGAAAAGATTGAGAAGCACTGCTACGGGCAACATTATTGCTATCTTCCTCTCTCAGGCATCTGAAATTTGGTGGAGAACACCAAAATACAGATAATTTTTCTAACCCAGTGAAAACATGTGTCTTAGCCTACTATGTGAACCTAGAATTTGGGTTTCATTTAAAAAGTATAAATTATTAAGAGCATTTAATAAAAACATATAGTGAAGCCATTATGCCTAAATATGGCTTTAAAGTGAAAAATGAAGCCTCAAATGCATGCTGTTCAGATTTATCATTGATACAGAAAAATAGGAAGTCTTTTCTTCTTTTTTTAATTTTCTTTTATCGAAAGCTAATTACTTTACAGTATTGTATTGGTTTTGCCATATACAAACCACATGGTCATTTCATCCTCCTTTCTGTGAAATAAACACTTGCTTAACAAAAATGGGCTATCTTTTTTATTCCTAAGAACATGCCATAATTTGTTTCTACTTAAAAGTGAACAAGATGGCATTTTTTAAATACACCTTGGGATTTGCATTTAGGGGCAATTAAATGCCTTGTGGCTCAGCTGGTAGAGAATCTGCCTGCAATGTGGGAGACCTGGATTCAATCCTTGAGTTGGGAAGAGCCCCTAGAGAAGGGAAAGGCTACCCACCCCAGTATTCTGGCCTGGAGAATTCCATGGACTATATAGTTCATGGGGTTGCAAAGGGCTGGACATGACTGAGTGACTTTCACTTCACTTCACAAAGAGAATGCCTTAAATATGTATGACAAATCAACACAAAGCATATACAACAAAGCTCTTACTGAACTGGTGCAAAAAATATTGGGGGAAAAGATAGGTATCTCAGTATCTTAGACTGTATAATATATTCCACTTAGGATTGTACACAAAGGCTTGGAAAACCACTCAAAACTGCAATATATTTTAAAACTTCAAAGGACAAGA
Organism: Madoqua kirkii; assembly: GCA_006408675.1. Classification (NCBI taxonomy): domain Eukaryota; kingdom Metazoa; phylum Chordata; class Mammalia; order Artiodactyla; family Bovidae; genus Madoqua; species Madoqua kirkii. Next base: position 4,512 of record SJYC01120719.1, read on the forward strand.
AAAAAGCATGTAAGTGGTTTTGTTTTCCTTTGTTCTTCCTCTTCTGAGTTGTGAAATAGGGCTCACTGATTCCCATCAGGAGGAGCTATAAGAATGCCTTAAATATGTATGACAAATCAACACAAAGCATATACAACAAAGCTCTTACTGAACTGGTGCAAAAATATTGGGGGAAAAGATAGGTATCTCAGTATCTTAGACTGTATAATATATTCCACTTAGGATTGTACACAAAGGCTTGGAAAACCACTCAAAACTGCAATATATTTTAAAACTTCAAAGGACAAGAAAAAAGCATGTAAGTGGTTTTGTTTTCCTTTGTTCTTCCTCTTCTGAGTTGTGAAATAGGGCTCACTGATTCCCATCAGGAGGAGCTATGCCTGAAAACTGTGGAACTGACAGGAGCACCATAGGATCCAAAAGGAGAGGCTTTCTTTCTGTGCCAGACATATTTCCCAAAGCTTACATGAAGACTATGGAAATGTCTCATTTGGACCTCACAGTGATGACTTTAGAAAGAAATGGAATTATTTACCAATATTTAAAATAAAGGCATTTACTTTTTTTGTTTTTGTGGCAAATCAGATAATCTGGCAATTCTGATCCCCCAGTGGCTGGAGCTGATTAACAATTATTCTTCTGAGCTCTCCATTGTCCAGTCCTCTTTCCCCTAGGTGGTTTTGCTTTTTCCTACTTCTTGCTTGTTTCTTGCAAGCATTTGAGTTTACAACTCTTGCCTTTACCCAAGTTCTACCCTCAAATTTTCACATGTGTGTTCTTGTCATACCTATTATTACAGTTTAAATTTAAATATTTTTTAACTTTAACTTTTAAATTTTATTCCTATTGAATTAGTGTTTGATTTACAATGTTGTTACTTCCTGTTATACAGCAGAGTGATCTAGTATTTGTTTATGTATATATATACAAATATATATACATACATACACATAGCATCTGGTTCTTGAGCCTACGGACTTGGACTGAGAACCACTTCTTGGGTCTTCAGGCTTAAGTGGGGTTAATACCACCATCTTTCCTGGGCCTTTAATTGGCAGAGGAAGATTGTGGGGCTTTCCAGCTCCAAGAGTCACTGTGAACCAACGCTTCATAGAAATTCTCTTTCTCTAAAGGCTATGGTTTTTCCTGTGGTCATGTATGGATGTGAGAGTTGGACTGTGAAGAAAGCTGAGTGCCAAAGAATTGATGCTTTTGAACTGTGGTGTTGGAGAAGACTCTTGAGAGTCCCTTGGACTGCAAGGATATCCAACCAGTCTATTCTGAAGGAGATCAGCCCTGGGATTTCTTTGGAAGGAATGATGCTAAAGCTGAAACTCCAGTACTTTGGCCACTTCATGCGAAGAGTTGACTCATTGGAAGAGACTCTGATGCTGGGAGGGATTGGGGGCAGGAGAAGAAGGAGGCAACAGAGAATGAGATGGTTGGATGGCATCATGGACTCGATGGACATGAGTCTGAGTGAACTCTGGAAGTTGGTGATGGACAGGGAGGCTTGGTGTGCTGTGATTCATGGGGTCGCAAAGAATTGGACATGACTGAGCGAATGAACTGAACTGAAATCCATTACTTCCTGCTGGCTCTAGTTCTCTGGAAAATCACTGATTTAATACAGCTTCCCTAAGAGAATGATTTTTATTCTAAGACCTGGAAAGCACTCAATGTTGACCAGGATAAGGAATGAGGTTGAGAAGAGAAGTGTGAAGTTGAGCACATATGGAAGAAGGAGATGGATTTTGGAAGACGTTTCAGAAAATGAAAACTAAGATATTTGAAATAAAACATGACACCACAGAAATAAGATCAGTGTGGTAGAGTGGGGAGCTCAGTCTAAAGGAGTTGCCCACAGAAAATCCTTATAAACTCTTTCAGGATATTGAATGATTGCCAAGGGTACTCAGTGCTCAGTCAGGTCAGATTCTTTGTGACCCTGGATTGTTGCCCACTAGGCTCCTCTGTCCATGTGATTTCCCAGGCAGAACTACTGCAGTGGGTTACCATTTCCTCCTCCAGGGGATCTCCCTGACCCAGGGATCAAACCTACTGCATTTCCTGTGTCTCGTGCATTGGCAGGTAGATTCTTTACCACTGCACCACTGGGAAGTCCCTAGGAATCCATTGGAGGACTTCAAATGTGGAAGTAATGTGATCATACTGACTTTTGTTTTTGTCTTTAGGGGTTTCAAATTTTATGTTGAGATAATTGTCATGCTGACTTTTACAAATGACTTTTTCCTTGAGAAATGATCAGAGAAGAGAAAAGCTGAATCTGAAGAGAAGAGTATAAAGTCAGTCATATAGTGAACATACCTTTAATTCCATCCTTCATCTCTTTGGGGGACCATCCTATTCCTATTCCTAATCTAATGGGATGCATGAAGTTAATGCCATTCTTCCTTCCCTGGAGCTAGACATTCAGTTTTCCTTTTTGATCACTGTATTGACAATAGAATAAATAACATGCTTATATGTTACAAATAAAGAGCACAGACCAGTTCTTTCTTAGTAGCTGATATGATGCTGAGAAAAAAAAAAAAGAATTTTTCTTTCTAGGGGAAGCTGATGTTAAAAATCACTTAAGTCTGAGCTCCTGGGCATTTTTGCTACAGCATGGAAAGAACATGCTTAAGAAGCTAACCCAACAGAAAACAGAGCTTAAGTGGAAATTTGGATTTCTGTCACTGAAAACTGCAAAAGTCCTGACTATTAAGCCAACTGAGAAATGATGATTGTTTAGACCAGCGTGGTGGTAGAGAGAGTGAATAAAAAATAGAACAATATATTATATAAGCTAAAATTTTATATAAAATCATAAAATATTATGATTATCACAGTATAAAATTTAAAAGAATTAAATATATTTATCATTTACTTAAAATAATTATTCTCAAATTTAATATACTGCATATATGCATATATATTTGTTACATTTTATCTGAAGAATAAGAAATGAAAATGAGACTCAGTTCAGTTCAGTTCAGTCGCTCAGTCATGCCTGACTCTTTGCGACCCCATGAAACCGTACATCAACATGACTCTGCCACAGCTGTACAAGTGTTTTCTATTCAAGCAAATAACTTAGTTATTTTATCCTACTATATTTTACATTTTCCTCTTATGCTATTTGTTTTCTTTCCAAATAGCTATCTGTATTTTAGATTAAAAGATACTACAAACATGTTATACCAAAAGTCTTTTTATAAAATTTTAAAAACAATAATATACTCTTGTTTTATGAACCTCTAGGTGCTACTTAATTCTCTAATAAGTAGACAAATAATTTAACACTGCTAGTGAATGCATTGATAGCAGAGTGTTCTATTCAGTTCAGTTCAGTCACTCAGTCGTGTCCGACTCTTTGCGACCCCATGAATCGCAGCACGCCAGGCCTCCCTGTCTTTCACCAACTCCCAGAGTTCACTCAGACTCTCCTTCATAGAGTCAGTGATGCCATCCAGCCATCTCATCCTCTGTCGGCCCCATCTTCTCCTGCCTCCAATCCCTCCCAGCATCAGAGTCTTTTCCAGTGAGTCAACTCTTCTCATGAGGTGGCCAAAGTATTGGAGTTTCAGCTTTAGCATCATTCCTTCCAAAGAAATCCCAGGGCTGATCTCCTTCAGAATGGACTGGTTGGATCTCCGTGCAGTCCAAGGGACTCTCAAGAGTCTTCTCCAACACCACAGTTCAAAAGCATTAATTCTTTGACACTCAGCCTTCTTCACAGTCCAACTCTCACACTGATACATGACCACAGGAAAAACCATAGCCTTGACCAGACAGACCTTAGTCAGCAATGTAATGTCTCTGCTTTTGAATATGCTGTCTAGGTTGGTCACTATTAGGTTCAAAATTTACCTGTCTTCATGAGTTTATAAGATAGCACAAAAAGCCTAGCATTTTAGATTTAACTTTATCACTTGTAGAAGTATCCACTTCTAGTCACATGCATACTCTTCATTACACCTAAAACATAAATAGTATATAGACTGGATTTTACTCCACACTCATTTTTATGATGTTTTCTGTGTGTGTGTATATGTGCAAAGTCATTTTAGTTGTGTCTGGTTCTTTGTGACCCTATGGACTGTAGCCCTCCTGTGGGCCTCCTCTCTCCATGGGATTCTTCAAGCAAAAATACTGGTATAGGTTACCATGCCCTTCTCCAAAGGATCCCTCCGATCTGGGGAATCTAACCCACGACTCTTACATCTCTGCATTGGCAGATGGTTTCCTTACCAGCGCCATCTAGGAAGCCCATTTTCTGTGTATGGGTGCTAGATGAAGGAAGTTTGTCTTTTAAAAGGTATCACTTACAGGTTAGCAAGCTTGTCACTTACACGTTGGACAAAAAAAAAAAAAAAAAGAAAGAAAGAAAGAAAGCAATCTCCTAAGATACTTTGCTGGTTAAAAGTCACAAATGTATACACTTTAAAGACTTTTTCACACATATGATTCTAGATTACAACTAGAATAGTTATACTTTCTTTTTATAGTATAATTTTTTATACTATGAAAAAGTATACTTTCTTTGATAGTTTTTTTTGATAACTGCTATCCAGGGCATGTGAAGGTGTTATGTGTCTGAAGCTTACATAAGTTGAAGAGAGGAGAACCTTAGAGTCTGTGATTCTCAAATGAGGATCATCCCCCGGCTCCCAACTGATGAGTTTGAAACTATTTGGACATATTTTTTTATTGTTACAGGCCCTTGAAATTAGTGGGTAGAGGATATTAATGCTGCGAGATAGCCTACAAAGCACAACACAACCTCCCCACCCCAACTGCAAGGGATTATCCATTCAAAAGTGCTAATGTGCCCTTGTTAAAAAATGCTTCTTTAATTAAAAGAATAAAGTAAAACTCAGAAAAAAATGGGGGACTCTAAAGATAAGCTTCATTAATTTCATAGGTAAAACTGCTTCTGCTATTAATTCAATACAAAATCCCAAGTCAAATGTCTTTTTTTTTTTTTTTTTGAATACTACATTAGTCCTTATGAGTTTCCACCTCTGGCTAAAGGTTTCAGAAGAGTAGAGAAACTAATGTGGTTTAAATGGATGGTCTCTGTCTAATGAATTTAAAAGTCAACTACATAATACATGATAATGAGGTTGGCAAGCACCATGTTACAGTAATTTGATTAAGTTAAAGAAGTCTGGGGGGGAAATCAGATAGAAACTTTGTATATTGCAGGTAACATTTTCTTACAAGTAGCAAATTAGTGAAAGTAAAAAAGTATTTTGAAATTACTTTTAAATTTCTTTTATATCTTCTGTACTTCTCATTTAAGATACAATAGTTTTGCACAACTCTAATAAAGTGCATCATAAGTGATGTACTCAAGCCCTAATCAAGGACTGTTGTTGTCAGTTTCCCAGTCATGTCTGACTTTTTGTGACTCCTAAGTTTGTCATAGCTTTTTTCCAAAAAACAAATGTCTTCTGATTCCATAGCTTCAGTCACCATCTGCCGTGGTTTAGAGCCCAAGAAGAGGGAATCTGTCATGACTTCCACTTTTCACCCCCTGATTAGCCATGAAGTAATGGGGCTGGATGCCATGATCTTCAGTTCAGTTCAGTCACTCAGTCGTGTCCGACTCTTTGCAACCACATGGACTATAGCATGTCAGGCTTCCCTGTCCATCACCAATTCCTGGAGTTTGTTCAAATTCATGTCCATTGAGTCAGTGATGCCATTCAACTATCTCATCCTCTGTTTGCCCTTCTCCTCCTGCCTTTGATCTTTTCCAGCATCAGAGTATTTTCTAATGAGTCAGCTGCTCCTATCAGATGACCAAAATACTGGAGCCATGATCTTAGTTTTTTTTTGTTTTTTTTTTTTTTTAATATTTAGTTTTAAGCTGGCTCTTTCACTCTCCCCCTTCACCCTCATCCAGAGACTCTTTAATTCCTCTTCATTGTTCCTAGTTTCTCCAGGACTGACAGCTATAAAAATCATGTCCCAGGTGTCTATGCATGTGACCTGTGACACCAACTCATGAATCTTGATTCAGCGCCCTACAGACACACACACACACACACATACACACACACACACACACACAGAGCATTCAGGCTTTATAAAAATGGCCCAACTCATTAAACTACCAGACTAAAAAAAGTTAAAAATTGAAATGAATTTCTGTATTGTAATGTAATGTGTGTGTGTTCAGTTGTGTCTAACTCTTTGTGAACCCATGGACTGTAGCCTGCCAGGCACCTCTGTCCATAGAATTTTCCAATCAAATAGACTGGAGTGGGTTGCCATTTCCCTCTCCAAGGATTCTTTCTAACCCAGGGATCAAACCTGTATCTCTTATGTCTCCTGAACTGACAGGTGAATTCTTCATCATTGTGCTACCTAAGAAACCCAATTTGTGTATATTGCTTATAGTGCATATAGGCTATTGTCAAACTGCCAGGGGAGCTGAAAGTTGTTAATGTCTAGTCTAGCTGCAGTTAAGCTAGAGTGGTCTATGCCATTTAAAACTACACCATCTGAGAGGGGCATCACTTAGCCCTTTGTGTACCTTAATGTCATCACACTGTCCACAGAAACATGATCAGAGTGCAAATGTATACTGTTTTCTAAGATGTGTGTAATTTTGATAAGTAGAATTGATTTCAAATTTTCAGAAATTTAAAAATAGAATCAATTTTGCTTTGAGTATTCAACAGTTTAATTTTCTTATGAAGAGGGAACAGGCAAATATATGCTTTTGTACACGCTGGTCATAGTAAACACTCTTTCTAACAACATAAGAGACTACTCTGCACAATTCACCAGATGATCAATACTGAAAGCATGCTGATTATGTTCTTTGCAGTCAAAGATGGAGGAACTCAACAGAGTTAACAGAAACAAGACCAGGAGCTGACTGTGACTGACTGTGCTTTTGAACTGTGGTGTTGGAGAAGACTCTTGAGAGTCCCTTGGATCACAAGGAAATCAAACCAGTCATTCTTAAAGAAAATCAACCTTGAATGTTCATTAGAAGAACTAATGATGAAGCTCCAATACTTTGACCACCTGATGCCAAGATCTGACTCATTAGGAAAGATTCTGATGCTGGGAAAGACTGAAGACAAAAGAAGGGACTGGCAGAGAATGAGATGGTTAAATAGCACCACCAATCAATAGACATGAATTGGAGCAAAGCCTCAAGATAGTGGAGACAGAGGAGCCTGGAGTGCTACAATCCGTGGAATTACAAAGAGTCAGTCCCTACTGAGGACTGAACAATATATATATATATTTTTTTAGAAATAAATATACTGAATATCGAAAGCAATATTCACTTGCTCCTAAAAACATAAACTATCTCACAATCATATTTATTTATATATTGATTTTTTCCTTCTCTCAAATGATAATCATCAAAATAATACTGTTTTGCTGCCTTAATTTTCCTGCTATCCACACTGTTCTTAATATTACATTCCATCCTCTTTCTTCCTGCACCAAAATATAAATGATCTGTATAGGAATATTATTGAGCTCCTAGGTTTGTGTATAGTTGTAAGATTGCCAGTAAATGCCTCACTTTCTTGGCATCTCTGTGAATTAACATAATCTCCTTAACATTACTTTTTTCTTCATAATTGTCATTTGTATGCAAATAAATTTTCATGTATCAGAAATTCAAAAAAATAAAAATAACATCATGAGTTTGAAAGTCTTTGAAGACACTGATATCAATGCTCACTGTTAAGAATGTAAATTGTGGGAACTTTATGAAAAACAGTATGGCATTTCCTCAAAAATTTTAAAAACAGAAATACCACATGGCTCATGGTATTTCATGAGTCAGCAATCTACTTCTGGGTATATGTTTAAAAAATTTGAAATCAGTATCTAGAATGTATATATGTATATATATGCCCATGTTCACTGAAGTTTTCATGATAACCAAGTATTCATAACAACCAAGATGTAGAAACAAAATAATTGTATGTTGACAGCCGATGATAAGTAAAAAATAAATAAATAAATAAATAAATAAGTAAATTGTGGTATGCATATACATTTGAATTTTTACATTATCTTTAAAGCTTTCATGAACTCAATTATATATATATTAGTTAAAATATGTCCCTCATGGCTTAGATGTTAAAGAATCTCCCTGCAATGTGGGGGCATGAATTTGATCCCTGGATCAGGAAGATCCTCTGGAGAAGGAAATTGCAAATAACTCCAATATTCTTGTCTGGAAAAAACCCATGGACAGAGGAGCTTAGTGGGCTACAGTCCAAAGTGTTGCAAAAGGTTGAACATAACTGAGTGACTAACACTTTTTTCTTTTTTTCTAACTTTGTAGGTCCTCAAGCTTTTCATCTCTAGTGACTCCATATCAGAAGAAATTTGTGTTCAAGGGAGCACTATATTTTGCAGTGACATCCCATATCTTACTATATTGGCATGCCCATTTAATTGTTCATTTTCTCCTCTAAGGGGCAACTTACTGGAGGCCAGAAGCTGTCTTTAATTTAGCATGCCTAACAACTAGGATATGCTAGACAAAGAGCGGGTGCATGATAAATCTTTAATTTTTCATAAAAAGTCTGTATTTTCTCTCTCTCTTTTTTTTTGCCTCCTTGCTTCATCTCTGCTAACCCTAACTACCCACAGACTAGAATGTCATGGATTGTTTCAACCTAATGTCTTGCATGTTTTCTATACTCTTTTCATTGGCAATTATCTATCACCGCACTTTGATTTATTATTTGTGTTTAACAGGCTTGTAGAACAGCATCTCCTGCTCTGAGATCCAGTTCTGCATTTTAAGATGACTGTATATAAACTGGAATTCTTCAATAAGCTAAGCTTTTCATTCTTCACTATCACTATTTCTCATAAAGCTTTCTTCCCTTGTAACTTTCCTACTTTTCCTAATACTGTTTAAATAAAGCTCCAAATCAACGAATCTCAAACTCTGGTTATATGTTTAAAATCTACCTTTCTTATTCCTTCATATCATTTAAATTATTAGCAGTTATTAGCAGCCATTTCCTGCTTCTCTTAGTTTTCATTTTTATGGCCGCTTCTCCACCAAGTTATCACTGCCATCGAAACAAAACAAATAGAAGCAGCCACTCTAACACACGTTTATCATTCCCCCCTCTCAGTTTTAGATTCTATTCTTACCTGCTTAAATACCTCTCGAACCTTGACAAGCATTACTATTTTTCTACAAAAGCTACATCTCAAACAAAACCCTTAATTGAAAAAGTCACAAATTATATTTGCGGGGATTATATATTCATTTGGGAACAATCATTTCAGTAGCACCAGCTCTAACAACCTTGGTTAATGAGATATAATCATAAGTTTATTGAGAATTTGTGGGGAAGTTTTAAGTTTCATGATAAAATGAGAGTGATCAGCCAAAGTCGCCTCTCACACTTCTGCTTGATTTGTGGAACATAACTGAATTTTATCAGCCATCTTGATTCCATGAGGAAATCATGGAGACCCTGAAGCCAACATGGCTAAAGATAATGTAAAGAAATATTTTAATAGCTAAGTCCTTGGTGATATTTTAAAATAACTGAATAAATGCAGACATTTCTTCTTCCTTGAATTTATGGTATTAAAGAAAAATAAACCTTCACTGGACATCTTGACGTTGCTGATTTTTTAAACAATGACAATATTCTCAGTGTATTCGCTCAAAACCCCTCACATTTAAAACTATTCTTTGACTCCAAACTTCAATTTTGTATGTTTTCTTCTAATCATATTTACATTGCACTTCCAAAATCCAAGGTTATCAATGTTTGGGAAAATCCCACCTGAATTTAATTGCACAGGAATTATAGCAAATTGCTTATAGAAAAATATCATCTCCCCCCAAAATAAGGAAATGTTCTTTGTATGCCTACATGAAATCTTGTAATAAGTACATTCATGGCAATGAAATGAATTGGTCTTAATTACTTAAAAATGACAAAGAACTAAAATGATTTGGAATTCTGAGATATATAGGGACATTAGTGAATTTATGTAGCCTTTATAAAAATTTTTATAAAGATTAATTTCACATATGTGAAACCTTTCCTAGTCTTTCCAGGTCCCATTAGTTATGTATCTAATATTTTGAAGTATCAGGCTAGATGAGGAGTATCTATTGTGTAATGACAACTGCTAAATAAGTGGAAGGATCTTTTATATGCTTAAAGCACAACAGAGAAATAAAACTTCAAAAATCCTGCAAGAGAACATTGGCATTGTCGGTTTTGCCCGTATCTGATATCTCAAGTGTGTGAAATCATTTCAAGCTTTGCAACACAAAGTTGTTACAGAGATAAACACAGTTAATTTCAGCTGTACTGTGATCAATAGCATGATGATTAAACCAGTTGTATATGAACACCTCTGTGCTGTGCTTAGTTCCTCAGTCATGTCAGATTCTTAACAACACCATAGACTGTAGCCCTCCCTACTCCTCTGTCCATGGGATTCTCCAAGCAAGAATACTGGAGTGGGTCACCATGTCCCCCTCCAGAGGATCTTTCCAACTCAGGAATTGAATCGGGGTCTCCGGCATTGCAGCCAGATTCTTTTAACAGCTGAACTATCTATCAAGGAAGCCCACAAATATTTCTACCTCATTGGAAATGTGGAAGAAGAAACAATAACAATATAAAACTTCAACGTCATGTTGAAAGTTGTCTGTTATCCTACCTGATTAATAAATCTTATGCCAATATTAACTGTGTGGCCCTCTAAATTACCATCTTTATTTTATTTTAATAAGGGAGGAGATTATTTAGAAATTATACTTTCCATTATAAGCATTTATTTTTGTTGCTCAAGTATGATTCAAATGAACTCTGATTAGATCTATCAGAACTAGGGAAGGGAAAATAAAAGACTCATAACAGGGATTATAAAGTGAATTGGTATCAACTCCCTAAATATTAAATGACTAAGGATGTTCCAAAGGGCAATGACAAAGGTAGTCATTCTAGGTGTTTTGCAATAATCACATCTTCCTTTCTAAAGGGATGTTAGAATGAGTTAGAACCCCTCATTGATAGTGCATTGGTAGATGGAAGTATTAGCAGCAGCAATAATAATAATAATGGTATTAGCAACAGGAACAAGTAAACTCTGAGAGTGAGGGAACAAGTACACTATGAGTGCTTCGCTGTTCTTAAGTAGAAGAGATGACAGAAATAATTGTAAGCAGCACATGTATTGTTTTGAAGGTCAAGTGCACTTTGGTTTAATAGCCCAGTATTTAGAATAGAAAAATCCAATAAAGGAGCACTTTTGAAAGTTGCATTTTTGACAAAATGTTTGAAATACACAAGAAAATACATGTAAAATATGTCAAAACCATTAGGCATAAGATAGAATTGAATGCCTATGGAGCAAAAAAAACAATACAACTATCAGTTTCACTGTAATGATTCTCTATTTCTCCCATGTTCCATGGTCATCATCCTTTCATTATTCCACATAAAAAGTACTGACATAAATTATTTGTTTATCAGCTTTCTGCTTTTCTCCTTAGTAGTTGTATTACCTGTATGAGTAACTTTATTAGTTTTGTTTGCATCTAGTTATTATAAAAATGGCTTCATGCTCTAAGGCTTCAAGTTATAGGATTGATTGTTTTTTCTGGGTGGAATATATTTGTAAAATTTATGAAGCTGTATTCCATTTCCTTTAAGTGAATTAGTGAAAAGTTGTTGCCACAAGCCATGTGCTATGCTGGGATTCATGACCTCCAGAGTTGGGTTTCGATCTGGGGCCAGAGACCAGCCTTGACCACTTGGAGCTTTTTGTATAATGGAGTTTTATTTAAGTATAAAAGAGACAGAAAAAGCTTAAGACATAGACATCAGAAGTGGGTTGAAAGATTGCCCCTTGCTAATTTTTAGCAAGGCAGTCTATGTTTGTTGCTTCCCTTGTGGCTCAGCTGGTAAAGAATCTGTCTGCAATGCTGGAGAGCTGGGTTTGATCCCTGGGTTGGGAAGATCCCCTAGAGAAAGAAAAGGCTACCCACTCTAGTATTCTGGCCTGAAGAATCCCATGGACTATGGTCCATGGGGTCACAAAGAGTCACACACAACTGAATGACTTTCACTTTATGTTTGTTGCTGCTGCTGCTGCTAAGTTGCTTCAGTCGTGTCTGACTCTGTGACTCCCCATAGCTGGCAGCCCACCAGGCTCCCTGGTCCCTGGGATTCTCCAGGCAAGAACACTGGAGTGAGTTGCCATTTCCTTTTCCAGTGCATGAAAGTGAAAAGTGAAAGTGAAATTGTTCGGTCATGTCTGACTTAGCGATCTCATGGACTACAGCCTACCAGGCTCCTCCATCCATATGATTTTCCAGGCAAGAGTACTAGAGTGGGGTGCCATTGCCTTCTCCATAGCAAGCTTCTAATCAGATAAGGGACACACCTCAGGGTTGAAGGAGTTTCACCAGTTTCTCCCACAGTATTCATTTTTGAGATAGAATGGCATGGGGTGTGTCATCCCCAGCCATATAAAATTGACAAGAATACTGATTTGTTGAGCCATTATCAGACCAAGGCTTGAGAAAAAGAAAAAAAAAAAAGTTAGTCTTACGAAGAGCCATTTTGATGAAAGGCAGATTCTAAAGCAAATACATAGTTTCATTAACATAGCTGAGGAAAAACATTTCCATAAGAAAAATGCATTGGACTTCACTTTCACCTTTCACTTTCATACATTGGAGAAGGAAATGGCAACCCACTCCAGTGTTCTTGCCTGGAGAATCCCAAGGACAGGGGAGTCTGGTGGGCTGACATCTATGGGGTCGCACAGAGTCGAACGCGACTGAAGTGACTTAGCAGCAGTAGCAGCAAGATCAAGGTTTGGGAAAAGTTCAGGCACAACCAGGTGTTATCAAAAGAAGCCTGTTTTTAATTCTGTGTAGAAAAGGAAAAAAAAAAAATTCATGCCACTTGCAGTTTATTTCCTCCCACTGCTTGGGGACCTCTGTCCTTCCTTCCTGTTATCCTCTCATTAGTTTCTCAGTGGACACATTTAAGAGTTTTTAGGGTATATAGCTATGAAAGGATCTATTTAGGTATGCAGTTATGATTGAGAGTACAACAATTATTCATCTAGAAACACTTTATCAACAGAAGGGACAAGTGGTGATGGAGACTTCTTTTTAGAAGGATAGAGCAACCATGCTTGATAAAACTGAACAAAATGAAGTTTTAAATCATCATATATATTCTATCTGCAACACCCTGAACTTCAGAGAACACCTGAATGTTGATTTCATTGTGAGTATTAGAGTGAAATAAGCTAAGTGGTTACAAGAGGTAGAATGCATAAAGATGCAACATTTTTTGAAAAGTTGGATTTTCCTGCTAGTTGCCAACCAGACTTTCATGTGCTGTCTAAGATCCTTGAACTATGATCGAACAGGTTAGAAAACCAGCCTGCCAGGGCTGTCACTGTGTACTGTCTGCCTCCCTGAAGAAATCTCCCAGGGCTCCTGTTAATCTGCACTTCTCTGTGTTCTGCATCGGCAGACACTCACTTTTGTTCTTAGACCACCTTTATTTCCCTGGGGCACCGTACATGATTTTTGCCACCTTTCCAAGCAGCTCAAGCTTTCTAAGCAACTCAGGAGGCTCTGTGGTTAAGTCCAAACATTAGTGTCTCATTTATCTGAGATCAGTATATACCACAAAGGGCATGCCTTGGGATTGTTATATTTTAGCCGAGGAATTAAAAGTTTCTCCACACTTCCAAAAACAATGTCAGGAGTCCTATAGATAAGAAATAGGAGATTCTGAAGCACTAGATCCCACAGATTTCCTGATTAAGTTTGAGGTGAAGACATGTCAAATAGCACTTGAATATGTAGAATGATAACAGGATTCCTTCATTTATAAAGTCTGTATTTACAGAAGAGAAGGACTATAACTACAGTACTTAATACCACTTCCACCACCGCCAATAGAAGCTGTAACACCTTTGATATGTTATCGTAATACCAAACTTATTTCAGCTTATTTCAAAAATAACTTCTTTTATAAAATGATCTTTGTCTCTTGATATATAACCATGTGACTTTATAATACACAGAATATGGAATACATGGAAAATGAGCTTTCATGAGATACAAGGATCACTCCCCTGTGGTTTAAGTAACATGTTTATTTTGGAAAACTTTTATATATAAAGCTTGCCAATGATGAAACAGAACGTTTCCACATACCCTTGACCTAGTTTCTCCTAATATAGTAACACTGACATAACTATGGTACCTGTGTCAAGCTAAGAGATTAACAATGGCACCTTCTTGCTAAACTTCAGGTTTTATTTCGACATTAGCAATTTTTTTCCCCACTGTATGCTTTTTGTCTGTTCCCAGAAACCATTTAAAGATAATGCATTGTGTTTAGTCATGTGTCTTCCTAGTCTCTTGGGATTGTGACAGTTTATCAATCTTTCTTTGCCTTTCATGACCCTGACAGTTTTGAAGAGAACCAGTCCAAGACTTTGCTGTGTCCCTGAGTCAGGATGTGTATCATATCTTCCTTATATTTAGTCTGGGGTCACTGGACTTTAAGAAGTAAAGCACCAAGGTGAAATGTCCTTCTCACCCTATTACATGATGGGCTGTATTAATGACAGAATAGGGAACGTGATATCAGCATAGCTCACCACTGGTGATGTTAAACTTGATCACTGAATTGATATCGTGTCTGATAGGTCTTTCATTCTAAAGTTGCTATTTTGTTCATATTCACTAAGACTATTCCACTCTCAAGGATAGGTTTAGAGGATTAAAATATACATCCTGTAGGGGGCAGTCTATACATATTATGCAGAATTTCATAAGACAGATTTCTTTTTTTTTTTTCCAGTATTTATATCATGTTCTTGTTTATTTCTGTATTTTGAGTTACAGTCCAATGCTACATCATTTTCTTGTTGTTCAAACTGGTCTAAGTTTACCTATCTATAGCTTTTTCAGCTTAGCTCCTGTATTTTTTTTTCATCCTATTGACTTGTGTCCTTCCTTTCGGTTTTTGAACACTTTCTGTTTTTTGTTTTCCAGGCTCACCTTGCATGTTCCCTGTTCCAGCACTATAGTCAATAACTTCCCTAAAGAGGCATAGTTCCTTTTTTTGGAGAATAATATTTAGAAATGATGATCGATTGGAATGTTCCTTCTTTTAGGCTCACTCAGCAAAATAAATTTAGAAATATATGCTTGTAGATTAACCTGTGTATGTCCAAATATTTATAAATATTTTCCTATTTATCTGTTTTATTTACCTATTAAACATGATTTTATATCAATGTTTGCAACCCTTGTCTAACATCACAGGGTTTCTTCTAATCTTACTTTCCTAATTTCTTAATAATTTTCTCCACTCTCTGATAGTGAAAATCTGGTTTCAATTACCTAAAATTTATGTACCGGTTCTTCCAACTCTAGTACTGATGTAAAAGTTCTTTCAGAATTTTAAATCCTTACCTTTGTGATCAACAGATTTACAGACTACAGTACAAGAATTTTGCATACAGTTTATAATTGTTGTACATTTTCCAATCAAAATGCTGTCATCCAAAATTAATGAGGTCACCTTTTTTTTCCCTTTCTTTATGCCTTCTGTGAAATTATGTCATACATTCATAGTGTAGATGGAATGATCACAATCTGCATTCCATCCCAAGATCCTCCAAAATTCTGTGTGGATTTTTTTGTTTTTGATTTTTTGGGTTTTTTTTTTTTTTTTTTTTTTTTTTTTTTTT
>SJYC01120730.1:0-12130 GCA_006408675.1 Madoqua kirkii
GCTTCCCTGGTGGCTCAGAGGTTAAAGCGTCTGCCTCCAATGCGGGAGACCCGGGTTCGATCCCTGGGTTGGGAAGATCCCCTGGAGAAGGAAATGGCAATCCACTCCAGTATTCTTGCCTGGAGAATCCCATGGACAGAGAAGCCTAATTTTCCTCTTAGAATTGTATACAAAGGAAACAATGAAGGATATGCCAACAGTTTATATACAAATATTTATACCACTCAGTTTTTATTTAATTAATACCTAGAAATAAAAGTCATATTTTTAAATAAATACATTCGAGTTCTAATTACATGTTGATGTCAGATACACTATATATATTTTATATTACTTAGAGGTGAAAATCATGTAATTTTCAGTTACTCCTAGCAAATATTTTTCTAAAACTGCTACTCTTTAAAATAAATGTCTGCTTTCGAAATTAGTAAAGGAAGCCAACAAAAGCCTGCCACCTCCTTTTTTCTTTCATCTTCTAATTTAGTCTTTCTTTCAGTTTACTTTAAGATTTATTCAGTATGTATTTGCTAAATAAATAAGTTGTTTCCTGTTACATACTAGGTATTGTATGGGCACTAAGTTTTTATCTTTATGAAGGTTCCATTCTAGTGAAAGAAATAGACTTTTAGAAACCACACAATTAAATAATACAATTGCAAGCTATGTTGTATTCTAAAAAATAAAATTTCACAGTATTATGAGCCTTGGTACATCAGATATTAAAAAATCTGCCTGCAATGCAGGATACCTGGGTTCAGTCCCTGGGTTAGGAAGATCCCCTTGAGAAGGTAATGGGTACCCACTCCAGTATTCTTGCCTGAGGAATTCCATGGATATAGGAGCCTGAACTTCTACAGTCCATGGGCCCACAAAGAGTCAGACACGACTGAGTGACTTGTTTCATGAGACCATACAAAAGAAGAAACCTAATTTAATTTAGAAATAGAGGAAAACAATAGAATAGGAGAGACTCGAGATCTCTTCAAGATAATTAGAGATACCAAGGGAACATTTCATGTAAAAATGTGCACAATAAAGGACAGAAACACTAATAGAAGTAGAAATATTAAAAAGAGGTGGCAAGAATACATAGAAGAACTATCCAAAAAAAAGTCTTAATGTCCCATACAACCATGATGGTGTGATAACTCACCTACAGCCAGATATCCTGGAGTGCAAAATCAAGTGGGCCTTCGGAAGCATCACTATGAACAAAGCTAATGGAGGTGATGGAATTCCAGCTGAGCTATTTCAAATCTAAAAGATGATGCTGTGAAAGTGCTACACTCAATATGCCAGCCAATTTGGAAAACTCAGCAGCAGCCACAATCCTGGAAAAGGTCATTTTTCGTTCCAACCCCAAAGAAGGGAAATGCCAAAGAATGTTCAAACTACTGCACATCTGCACACATCTCACACGCTAGCAAAGTAATGCTCAAAATTCTCCAAGTGAAGCTTCAACAGTACCTGAGCTGAAATCTTCCAGATGTTCAAGCTGGACTCAGAAAAGGCAGAGGAACCAGAGACCAAATTGCTAACGTCCACTGGATCATAGAAAAAGCAAGAGAGGTCCAAAGAAACATCTACTTCTGCTTCATTGACTATGCTAAAGCCTTTGACTTTAGCCTTTGTGTGGATTACAACAAACTGTGGAAAATTCTTCAAGAGATGGGAATACCAAGCCATCTTACCTGCCTCCTGAGAAATCTGTGTGCAGGTCAAGAAACAACAGTTAGAACTGGACATGGAACAACAGACTGGTTCCAAATTGGGAAGAGTACATCAAGGCTGTTATATGCAGAGTATACATCATAAGACATGCTGGGCTGGATGAAGGGCAAGCTGGAATCAAGATTGCCAAGAAAAACATTAATCTCATTAAGAACAGGGTGTTACTAAAGTAAAACCAAGGTGTTTTCAGGATGGTATTCCTTTGGAATGCTTTAAGGGAGAATCTGTTCCCTTCTCTTTCCTAGCTTTTAGAGGCTGCCTATATTTTGATTCCAAAAACACTGCAGATTGTGTCTGCAGCCATGAATTAAAAGATGCTTGCTACTTAGAAGAAAAGCTATGACCAACCTAGACAGCATATTAAAAAACAGAGACATCACTTTTCTAACAAGGGTCCATCTAGTCAAAGCTATGGTTTTTCCAGTAGTCATGTATGGATGTGAGAGTTGGACAGTAAAGAAAGCTGAGCGCTTAAGAATCGATGCTTTTGAACTGTGGTGTAGGAGAAGTCTGTTGAGAA
Organism: Madoqua kirkii; assembly: GCA_006408675.1. Classification (NCBI taxonomy): domain Eukaryota; kingdom Metazoa; phylum Chordata; class Mammalia; order Artiodactyla; family Bovidae; genus Madoqua; species Madoqua kirkii. The sequence continues at coordinate 2,252 of SJYC01120730.1, forward strand.
TCCCTTGGACTGCAAGGAGATGCAACCAGTCCATCCTGAAGGAAATCAATCCTGAATATTCATTGGAAAGTCTGATGCTGAAGCTAAGCTCTAATCCTCTGGCCACCTGATATGAAGAACTGATTCAGTGGAAAAGACCCTGATGCTGGGAAAGATTGAAGGCGGGAGAAGAGGGCGACAGAGGATCAGATGGTTGGATGGCATCACTGACTCGATGGACATGAGTTTGAGCAAGCTCCAGGAGTTGGTGATGGACAGGGAAGCCTGGCGTGCTGCAGTCCATGGGGTCACAAAGAGTCAAACACGACTGAGCAACTGAACTGACTGAATTTAAGGTTCGAAAAAAGCCTCATGGAATCAACATTAAGCTTTGAAACGAAAGATGAATACGTGGCTGCGTTTTCTGAGAAATTCCTTGGCATATTTTGGGAATATATGTGAATGGAACACAAGAATGAAGGGAAAGAGAAGCATTCCATGAATTTATATAGATAGGCAGGAACTAAAACATATAGGGCTTACAAGATTGTGGTTTTTACGCTAAGATTGTGGTTTTTAAACTAAGCAAAGGATTGTTGCACTAGTTTTCTACTGCTGCCATAACAAATTACCACAGACTTACTGACCTGAAACAACACAAATTTATTCTTTTACATTACTGTATATAAGAAATCTAACATGGACTTCTAACTGGACTAAAATCACGACGTCCTCAAGACTACATTCCTTTCTGGAGGCTCTCAAGGAGATCCATTTTCTTTGTCTTTTCCAGCTTCCCAAGGCTACTTATATTCTTTGGTTTATGGCCTTCTTTCTTCTCCCTCCATCTTTGAAGCCAAGAACAGGGCATCTTTCAGACTGTTCTGGAGTCACATCTTCTGAGCACAGCCAGGAAAGACTTTCTGCTTTGGGGTTTGATTGAGTCCACCTGGGTAATCCAGGATGGTCTCTTCAAAGCCCTTACATTTAATGTAAGGTAATATTCAACAGGTTGTGGAGAGCAGCATGTGGATATCATTGGAAGGGAGGGAACATTGTTCTGCCTACTACAGGTATCATATAGTTTTACAAAGTCTTCTGAGTACAGTGAGGGAACAGATTAGAAGAGCTGGGAAGGAAACTGACAAAACCAATTGGAGGCTGTTGCTTTCTAGGTAAGAAATGCTGTGCCTTAGAATTAGGGTGTTGGCAGTAGAGATTAAAGAGGAAGGTAAACAAGAGACATATTTTGGAAGTAAAGTTTGACAGGATATGGTAACAGATTGGATGTGGCACATTAGGGTTGTGATGTTCTCAAAGATAACACCTGGCTGTTTGGGAGATACTGATCTGCATATAAAGGGATCAAAGCTAGGGAAAGTGAAGTGAAGTGAAGTCACTCAGTTGTGTCCGACTCTCTGTGACCCCATGGACTGTAGCCCACCAGGCTCTCTGGTCCATGGGATTCTCCAGGCAAGAGTACTGGAGTGGGTTGCCATTTCCTAAAAGAGAATAACTCTTAGAGTGGTTGGGCTCTGTATTTTCTTTTCTCTTTGGCATTCTGCTTAATTTTTATGCAGTTTACCTCAGTTCAGTTCAGCTCAGTCGTGTCCCACTCTTTGTGACCCCATGAAATGCAGTATTCCAGGCTTGCCTGTCCATCACCAACTCCCGGAGTTTACACAAACTCATGTCCATTGAGTCGATGATGCCATCCAGCCATCTCATCCTTTTCGTCCCCTTCTGCCTTCAGTCTTTCCCAGCATCAGAGTCTTTTCCACTGAGTCAGTTCTTTGCCTCAGGTGGCCAAAATATTGGAGTTTCAGCATCAGTCCTTCCAATGAATATTCAGGACTGATTTTCTTTAGGATAGACTGGTTGGATCTCCTTGCAGTTTAAGGGACTCTCAAGAGTCTGTAGTTCAAAAGCATCAGTTTTTTGGTGCTCAGCCTTCTTTATAATCAAACTTTCACATCCATATATGACTACTGGAAAAAACCATAGCTTTGATTAGTCAGACCTTTGTTGACAGAGTAATGTTTCTGCTTTTTAATATGCTTTTCAGATTTGTCATGGCTTTTCTTCCGAGTAACACGTGTCTTCTAATTTCATGGCTGCAGTCACCATCTGCACTGGTTTTGGAGCCCCCCCCTCAGAAAAAGTCTCTTACTGTTTCCATTGTTTCCCATCTATTTTCCAAGAATTGATAGGACCAGATGTCATGATAATAGATTTCAGAATGTTGAATTTTAAGCCAACTTTTTCACTCTTTTTCACTTTCACCAAGAGGCTCTTTAGTTCTTCTTCGCTTTCTGCCACGAGGGTGGTGTCATCTGTGTATCTGAGGTTATTGATATTTCTCCCAGCAATCTTGATTCCAGCTTGTGCTTTATCAGGCCAGAATTACACTTGATGTACTCTGCATCTAAGTTAAATGAGCAGAGTGACAATGTACAGCTTTGACGTACTCCTTTCCTGATTTGGAACCAGTCTTTTGTTCTACATCCTGTTCTAACTGTTGTTGCTTGACCTGCATACAGATTTCTAAGGATGCAAGTCAGGTGGTCAGGTATTACCATCTCTTGCAAAATTTTCCATAGTTTGTTGTGGTCCACACAGTCAAAGGCTTGGCATAGTCAATAAACCAGAAGTAGATGGTTTTTTGGAACTCTCTTGTTTTGCAATGATCCAACGGATGTTGGCAATTTGATCTCAGGTTGCTCTGCCTTTTCTAAAACCAGCTGGAACATCTAGAAGTTCACCGTTCATATATTCTCCAAGCCTGGCTTGGAGAATTTTGAGCATTACTTTGCTGGTGTGTGAGATCACTGAAGTTGTTTGGTAGTTTGAACATTCTTTGGCATTGCCTTTCTTTGCAAATGGAATGAAAATTGACCTTTTTCAGTTCTATGGCCCCTGCTGATTTTCCCAAATTCACTGGCATATTGAGTGCAGCATTTTCATAGCATCATCTTTAAGGATTTGATATAGCTCAACTGGCATTCCATCACCTGCACTAGTGTTGTTCATAGTTATGCTTCCTAAGGCCCACTTGACTTTGCATTCCAGGATGTCTTTCTGGCTCTAGGTGAATGATCACACCATCATGATTATCTGGATCATGAAGATCTTTTTTGTTAAGTTCTTCTGTGTATTCTTACCACCTCTTCTTAATATCTTCTGCTTCTGTTAGGTCCATACCGTTTCTGTCCTTTATTGTGTCCATCTTTGCATGAAATGTTCCCTTGGTGGCTCTCATTTTCTTGAAGAGATCTCTAGTCTTCTCGTTTTGTTGTTTTCCTCTATTTCTTTGCATTGATCTCTGAGGAAGGCTTTCTTATCTCTCCTTGCTATTCTTTGGAGTTCTGCATTTAAATGGGTGTATCTTTCCTTTTCCCCTTTGCATTTAGAGTCTCTTATTTTCTCAGCTGTTTGTAAGGCCTCCTCAGACAACCATTTTGCCTTTTTTGCATTTTTTTTTCCTTTGGATATGGTCTTGATCCTTGTCTCCTGTACAGTGTCATGAACCTCCTTCCATAGTTCTTCAGGTACTCTGTCTATCAGATCTAATCCCTTGAATCTGTTTGTCCCTTCTGTATAATTTGTAAGGGATTTGTTTTAGGAGCAGTGACCCCACAAGAGACTGATCCAGACTTGCCTGTGAGTGTCCAGGAGTCCCTTGTGGAGGCATGGGTTGGCGATGGGTGCTGCAGGGTCAGGGGCACTGAGGGCGGCAGTGTGTGCATGGGACCTTTTGAAGGAGGTTGTCATTATCTTCATTACCTCCACCGTAGTTTGGTCTCAGGTCAGACAACATGGAGGGAACAGTCCAGCCCATCAACAGAAAATTGGATAAAAGATTTACTGAGCATGGCCCCGCCCATCAGAACAAGACCCAGTTTTCCCCACTGTCAGTCTCTCCCATCAGGAAACTTCTTAAGCCTCTTTTCCTTATTCCTCAGAGGACAGGCAGATTGAAAACCACAATCACAGAAAACTAATCAAACTGTTCACATAGACCACAGCCTTGTCTAGCTCAATGAAATTATGAACCATGCCCTGTACAGCCACACTCAAGACAGATGCATTGTGGAGGAGAGTTTTAATAAAATGTGGTCCACTGAAGAAGGGAATGACAAACCACTTCAGTATTCTTGTCTTGAGAATCCCATGAACCATATGAATGGCAAAAAGATATGACACTGAAAGATGAGCTCCCCAGCTCGGTAGGTGCCCAATATGCTTCTGGATAAGAGTGGAGAAATAGCTCCAGAAAGAATGAAGAGACAGAGACAAAGCAAAAACAGTACCTAGTTGTGGATGTGACTGGTGATGGAAGTAAAGGAATCAGTGAACTACAATAGACTGGAGTAGGTGAATTTAACTCAAGTGACTATTTTATCTACTACTGTGGGCAAGAATCCCTTAGAAACAATGGAGTAGCCCTCACAGTCAACAGAAGAGTCCTACATGCAGTTCTTGGGTGCAAGCTCAAAAACAACAGAATGGTCTCTGTTTGTTTCCAAGGCAAACCATTCAGTATCAACTAGTCCAAGCCTATGCCCCAACCAGTCTTGCTGAAAGAAGCTGAACAGTTCTATGAAGACCCAAGACTTTCTAGAACTAACAACCAAAATAGATGTCCTTTTCATTATAGGGGACTGGAATACAAAAGTAGGAAGTCAAGAGAAACCTGGAGTGACAGGCAAATTTGTCCTTGGAGTACAGAATGAAGCAGGGCAAGGGTAACAGTTTTGTCAAGAGAATACACTGGTCATAGCAAACACCCTCATCCAACAGCACAAGAGAAGACTCTACACATGGACATCACCAGGTGGTCAATACCAAAATCAAATTGATTATGTTCTTTGGAGCCAAAGATGAAACAGCTCTTTACAGTCAGCAAAAACAGGACCAGGAGCTGACTGTGGCTCAGATCATGAACTCCTTATTGCCAAATTCAGACTTAAATTGAAGAAAGTAGGGAAAACCACTGGACCGTTTACTTATGACTTAGATCAAATCCCTTACAATCATCCAATGGAAGCAGTTTACCTAATTTGCATTTAATATAGTAAAAGATCCAAGTTAGTTACATGCAGATTTTTAGTTCATTTTAAATTACTCAGATGTGAATAGTTTACTTCGTGTTGCTACATGAAAATCAAATAATGTAATTTATAGTGCTATACTAGCAAGAAGCTGTATGTTTGTTTCATGTTATTACTTTTAAGGTTGTTTGGAAAATAGCAACTTGAGTAATTGAAAAAGTAAGAAATATTGAAACACTTAATCACTGTATAACAAATTTTTTTGGAGGAAAGAATGTGACAAATGAGGTCACCATGTAGAAAGTATGTCATTTGCTGAACTTAACCCCATATTTTCCAAAATGCATTAGATGAACTCATTAGGTTCAGTGGAAATCAATGAAGGACAGTAAGAAAAGGAGGCATCTGGCACGTAACTGCTTGTTTCTGATAAGGTTAAGATCACTTAGTCTGGGAATGTTTTTCCTTTGTGTACTGACATGGCCTATTGCTATAGAAACTGTTGAGAACTACTGAAAAATTACAAGTCTCCTGTCAGTAGTACAACTTGCACAGGTGCAATCATTTATACTTTGTGTGCTGCTCAAGCGTGGCTTCTATTGAAATCAGTTGGGTTAAATTCTCAAAGTACCATAGTGTGGAAAGAATAATTTTGGAAACGTGGATTTTAAGCTGAAGTTTATGCTAACTTCTGAGAGCATGTTCTGTAAAAGGTTAATGAATAACGGGAAATTAAGGTAGGTTTTCTGAACCCTGACCTGTGGGTGGCACTAGTGATAAAGAACCAGCTTGTTAAAGCAGGAGAGTAGAGAAATGCGGGTTCAGTCCCTGAATCAGGAAGATCCCCTGAGAAGGAAATGCAGCCCACTCCAGAATCCCATGGACAGAAGGGCCTGGCTGGCTTTATTCCATGAGATCACAAAGAGTCAGACATGATTGAAGTGACTTAGCATGCATGCCTGACCTGTTTTGTATTTGCACTTATTATTATAAAAATTTTTTACTATTGTTTATTTTCATTTCCATATGAATATCATCACAAAGTATGCTTTACAAAACTTATGTATTTGAATAGAATTCTTATGAAATATCTAAATTACTGCATCTTTTTGAAATAATTTTTGTATCATTTACAATAAAAATAAAATTAAGATTTTTATCACTGTGTAAATATTTTGGTATGGTATGGACCTAACAGAAGCAGAAGATATTAAGAAGAGGTGGCAGGAGTACACAGAAGAACTGTACAAAAAAGTCTTGGCCCAGATAACCACAATGGTGTGATCACTCACCTAGAGCCAGACATCCTGGAATGCAAAGTCAAGTGGGCCGTAGGAAGCATAACTACGAACAACACTAGTACAGGTGATGGAACTCCAGTTGAGCTATATCAGATCCTTAAAGATGATGCTGGAAAGTGCTGCACTCAGTATACCAGCAAATTTGGAAAACTCAGCAGTGACCACAGGACTGCAAACTGTCAATTTTCACTCCAGTCCCAAAGAAGGGCAGTGCCAAGAAACGTTCAAATACGGCACAGTTGCACTCATTTCACATGCTGGCAGAGTAATGCTCAAAATTCTCCAAGCTAGGCTTCAACAGTACATGACCCGAGAACTTCCAGATGTTCAAGCTGGATTTAGAAAAGGCAGAGGAACCATATATCAAATCTCCAGCATCTGTTGGATAATAGAAAAAGCAAGAGAATATCAGAGAAGCATCTGTTTCTGCTTCATTGACTATGCTAAAGCCTTTGACTGTAGGATCACAACAAACTATAGACAGTTCTTAAAGAAATGAGAATGTAAGACCACCTTACCTGCCTCCTGAGAAATCTGCATGCAGGTCAAGAAACAACAGTTAGAACTGGACATGGAACAATGGACTAGTTCCAAGTTGGGAAAGGAGTCCGTCAAGGCTGTATACTGTCACCCCGCTTATTTAACTTATATGCAGAGTACATCGTGCCAGATGCCAGGATGGATGAAGCAGAAGGTGGAATCAAGATTGCCAGGAGGGATGCCAATAACCTCAGATATGCAGATGACACCACCCTTATGGCAGAAAGTGAAAAGGAACTAAAGAGGCTCTTGATGAAAGTGAAAGAGGAGAGTGAAAAACTTGGCTTAAAATTCAACATTGAAAAAACTAAGATCATGGAATCTGGTCCCATTTCTTCATGGCAAATAGATAGGGAAGCAGTGGAAATAGTGAGAAACTTTCTTTTCTTGGGCTCCAGTGTCACTGCATATGGTGACAGCAGCCCTGAAATTAAAAGACTGCTTGCTCCTTGGAAGAAAAGCTTTGACCAACTTAGACAGCACATTAAAAAGCAGAGACATTACTTTGCCAACAAAGGTCCATCTGGTCAAGGCTATGGTTTTTCCAGTAGTCATGTATGGTTGTGAGAGTTGGACTATAAAAGTCCAACTCAGAAAGCTGAGTGCCAAAGAACTGATGCTTTTGAACTGTGGTGGAGAAGACTCTTGAGAGTCCCTTGGATTGCAAGGAAATCCAAAGAGTCCATCCTAAAGGAAATCAATCCTGAATATTCATTGGAAGGACTGATGTTGAAGCTGAAACTCCAATATTTTGGCCATCTGATGTCAAGAACTGACTCATTGGAAAAGACCCTGATGCTGGGAAAGATTGAAGGCAGGAGGAGAAGGGGACAACAGAGGATGAGATGGTTGAATGACATCACCGACTCAATGGACATGAGTCTGGGTAAACTCCAGAAGTTGGTGATAGACAGGGAGGCCTGGTGTGCTGCATTCCATGGGGTAACAAAGAGTTGGACATGACTGAGTGACTGGACACCAATAATATTTTGATGTGTCATCTGAAAATATTTTAATATTCAAATTAAATAAACAATTGTTTTATGATCAGGAAGTCAAGATTTACATTGAAGGTCTATGTATCAAGCTACTGAGTTATTAATTTTAATTATCTAGTGAGAGAATCTATTCAACAGAAAAGCAAAAAGCTCTATAGATAGTAGAAAAAATCTTTTTATATGTTACTTTATGAACTCAAATCAAAGATTTTATGTTCTTAGATATTTTATATGCTAACAGATTGCTTATATTTTAGCCTGAGTTGAAAAGTTTACTTTTTTTGTCTAGCTCTTAATGTGAAACACAGCATAAGATTCTGAAACATGTTTAGGGTAAAACCAAACCTGTAGACCAAATCTATAAATGAGCTAAATTTAGACTAAGTTCTATCCTTGACTGAATGCCTTGTGGCAGTTGAACTCTGTAAGAAAATTTAGCCCAGGCTAGTAGCTATTCCGCTGTGATATTTTGTTGTTAGATTTCTGTTTTGTTTCTGTGTTTACATTCTCTGTTTTACTAGTATAGGAATGTCACTGCTGCTGCTGCTGCTGCTGCTGCTAAGTCGCTTCAGTAGTGTCCGACTCTGTGCGACCCCAGAGACGCAGCCCACCAGGCTTCCCCATCCCTGGGATTCTCCAGGCAAGAACACTGGAGTGGGTTGCCATTTCCTTCTCCAAGGAATGTCACTACTGCTATTTAATTCCATCCTGATGTTTTTACTCTAACTGTTTTCTCTCCATGAATGTATAGTCTATAGATTAAACATAAATTTAGTAAATTCAATAGTTTCTGTAAGAGTGGAAATAACTGGCCTAATCACCTTCTCATTCTATATTCCTAGGTAATTTCAGCAGTTTTCTAAGTTTCAGTTACCACCTCTGGTTAAATGATCCCAAAATACGTGGCTATAGCTTTCTTTACTTCCAAATATAAATCCCAGAGATTCTGCAGACTCAGTTCACTCAAAATTTAATTCATTATCTTCCTGAAAAACTTGCTTCTTTTTCACATGCTTTTTTGGTTAGTGAGATATCCTTTTTTTTTTTTTCTTCAGTGCGATACTCCAGAAGCATCTTGATTCTTTATTGTCCTTCTTATTCCTAATGTAGTTTTTCTACTTTCTTTTAATCTTCTGTCACAAAGTTTTATTTAAAAATGTGAAATTTTTATGTTTACATCTTACCTTTTTCCTTCTCTACTGCTTAGCTAAAAATACTACTGAAATTTTCTGACTTCTTAAAAATACTTTATGCAGTTAAGTTTTAACCTTGAGAACAACTAAGAACAACCTGTCTTTCATGTTGTTCATCCAGTGTTCTAATACTATTACCATATTCTACAAAGTAGTATTAAAGCCTTTGCCTAAGCAAACAAGCAAAACTAAAAGCTATTTCATAAATATGAGGAAAATTACAGTATATCATGGACTTGTAAGAGATATATATTTTTAAGTTCTTTGTCCAATAAAATTCTAAACAAATAACATCAGCAAAACACCTAAGGTTAGTTTTATAGAACTTACAAATGTTAATTTCAAAGAGATCATCAAAATAGTTTGCCCTTCTTGTTTTATAAAGAATAACTGTTATTAAAGTAATACAGATAGCTGCCATTAACTAAATATCTATTTTATGCATGAACTGAAATTTATCTACATATGTATCTTATTTTCTGCTTCAGCATGACTTTATTAAGTTAAATACTATTACTATTTCCATGATACTTTAAAAAAATATTGTTTGACTGTGTGTGCATGTTCAGGTGTGTCCAACTCTCTGACCCCATGGACTGTATAGCCTGCCAGCCTCCTCTGTCCATCAGGTTCTCCAGATAAGAATACTGGAGTGGATTGCCAGTCCTTCTCCAGGGGATCTTCCTGATCCTGGGATTGAGCCCATGTCTCCTGCATAGACAGGCAGATTCTTTAACACTGAGCCACCTGGGAAGCTGTTATTTGATGGTGCTGGGTCTCAATTGCCGCCCCGGGTCTCTTCAGTCTTTGTGTCGTG
>SJYC01120731.1:0-10571 GCA_006408675.1 Madoqua kirkii
TACCATCAGGTTTCTCTTATCTTGGGTGTGGGGTATCTCTTCACAGCTGCTCCAGCAAAGCACAGCCCCTGCTCCTTACCTTCAACAAGGGGTATCTCCTTACTGCTGCCATTCCTGACCTTCAACATGAGTTATGTTTTCAGAAGTTTTCTTTTAGTAGGAAGACATTTCATGTTGTTTACATTTATTTATAAGTTATCCATACAAGTTGTTGAGATGAAATTTTTTTCCCATATTCATATAACTCATTTTTCTTAATACACATCTCAGAGCTTCAATTCTTGACAAGACGCCTTGTTACAGAGAGTTTGTACGAAGTTGGTAATGATCAGTTAATCGGGAACCTTTGGCTGTATATATATACATTTTTTTGTACCATTTACAAATACACCTCATAGCACTATCAATCAGTTTGCATTTCTTTATTTTATCCATAGAAATTTTAATAAAATATTTAGGGAAAAAAATGATAGTTTTACTTCTTTTCAAATCAAGAATTGATCATTTTGTTTCCTTGCTAGATAGTCAATGAAATAGTTTATAAGTTTAGGGAAGAGTTTTGATGAGAAATCCAAAATATTAGTTTGGTTTTTTTCTGTTGATCTTTATGTATATCATTGTAAAGAAATACCTTATCTTATAGGCAGAGAATTATTTCAATTTAGAAAGTGGTAACAATTATTAACATTTATAAGGCATCTCTTTTTTTATTATTATTATTATTTTTTTTTACTTTACAATATTGCATTGGTTCTGCCACACATCGACATGAATCCACCACAGGTGGTGTACACGTGTTCCCCATCCTGAACCCCCTCCCACCTCCCTCCCCATACCATCCCTCAGGGTCATCCCAGTGCACCAGCCCCAAGGATCTTGTATCGAACTTGGACTGGGATTCATTTCTTATATGATATTATACATTTTTCAGTGCAATTCCCCCGCATTGTCCCACCCTCTCCCTCTCCCACAGAGTCCAAAAGACTGTTCTATACATCTGTGTCTCTTTTGCTGTCTCACACACAGGGTTATCGTTACCATCTTTCTAAATTCCATATATATGTGTTAATATACTATATTGGTGTTTTTCTTTCTGGCTTACTTCACTCTGTATAATGGCTTCAGTTTCATCCACTTCATTAGAACTGATTCAAATGTATTCTTTTTAATGGCTGAGTAATACTCCATTGTGTATATGTACCACAGCTTTCTTACCCATTCATCTGCTGATGGACATCTCTTAACTTGACACGATTCTTTTAAATACAGTCTCATTTAATTTATCCAGGTGTACATGAAAAAAGTCATATTTGCCTTGCCATTTTTACTGAAAAACTGAAATTTAATATCACATAGCCTGAAGTGATTTAGTTGTCAAGCTTTAATCTTCTAACTCCACATCGTATACACTCTCCATAATGTCACACCACCTCTCAGTAAAAGAAATTAAAGTGTTTGATCAGGAATGGTCAATGAAGGGATTGAAAGCCTAGTGTGTGCTTTTGGAAATTTAATAAGATAGTTGAAAGTACAGTTTGAGTCTAATGAATTGACTCTATCTACTAAGGAAAAAAGAAAAAAGTATCCAGAAAGAGCTAATGGAAGAATTTGGGAGGGCAGAGGTTAAAATTATCTAACATTATAAATACTATTTTCACAAAAATATTTTAAATGCCCTTGAAGTTAAAAATAATAATCCTTATAAATTTAAATTTTTTTACATTGATGAAGTCATTTTTGTTTTAAAAATTGTTGGTGTTAAAGAAGTTTAAACCATAGAGTTGTCAATGAGCCATTGATACAGTTTCCTTTAAATAAAGCTTTTTAATGAGAAAATTAAATTTTTCTTTACAATCTAAAAGACCTAGTTTAAAAGGTCTATTTTAGGGACTTCCCTGTTAGTCCAGTGGTTAAGACTCCATGCTTACATTGTGGAGGCCTGGGTTTAATCCCTTGTCGGAGAACTAGACCCTGCATGCCACAACTGAGAGCCCTCATGCCTCAATTAAAGGCCTGGTACAGCCAAAAAACTAAAATAAAATAACATCTCAGAGATAGTACTTTAAAAAGATCTAATTTAAATTGGATATATTTTTGCTGACATTCACTTGTTTTCAGGCATTATATATGAACTTAAAATAACTCATACATCTACTTTCAAGATAAATAAGTGAGTAATGGTTGAAAGTATTTATTAATAGAGTTGGTTTACTATAAACTTTGAGAAAGATGAAGCTTCACTGAAAGAAAGTAAAAATATTATGTTAAAGAAATAGTTTCTTTATCTTTTAAGTTGACTGTTCACATCTATTTATTATTTAAGGTTAATACAGATGTTAAGTTCAGAATTTTTTTTAATGAAATTCATTTAAGTATACTGAAGAAATGAGAACATTTTCAACTCCTAAGCTCACAAAGTCAGTGTTTAAAAGCTAAAGGGATCTTTTACTGAATGTCCAGTGTATCCTCTCATTTCTCTTTCATTTCTCTTTCATTATTCCCTATTATGAGAAACAACTCAATTTTATTCAAGGAAATAAAGTTTAATTTTATTGTTTGTTGTTGTTGCTTCTCTTAAGTTGTGTCTGCCTCTTTTGCAACCTCATGAACTGTAACCTTATGGTCTCCTCTGTCCATGGGATTTCTCAGGCAAAATACTGGAGTATTTTTCCTTCTCCAGGGGATCTTCCCAACTCAGGGATCAAACCCATGTCTCCTGGATTTGGAGACTCCTTACCACTGAACCACTTTGTTGTTCCGTATTCCTTGCCTTAATATTTAGCTTTACTATGAAGAAATTCAGAATTTAGCTTTCAAATGTTTTTATGACTATTTTCCACATTTACAATGTAATAGATATGCGGTGGACACGTTATATATGTATATTTACCAAAAACTCCCTGTGTGCATATATGAAAAATATTCTAACTAGAGCATACCTTTTTCACATTTTCCTAGGGTCATGATTATAGACCACATGTCATCTTTAAAAAAAGTGTCCAAATTCTAGATTCTACGTAAATATTTGCCAAATAAATGATAACAGTTAACACTTTACAGTATATCCTTAATGTCTATACTCTTTTCACCAATGAAGTTGTAATCAGAAAAAGGAAAAAGAAAGAGGAGAAAATGTGATGATAGGACTTCCCTGGTGGTCCAGTGATCGAGACTTCACCTTCAAGTGCAGGGAGTACAGGTTCAATCCCTGTTCAGGGAGCTAAGATCTCATAAACCAAAATGTAAAAGAGAAGCAATATTCTAAGAAATTCAGTAAAGACTTAAAAAATGGTCCACATAAAAAAATGTTTCTGAAAGATAATTTGATATTGATTACATGTATCTGCCAATGCAAGATTAGAATTCATCATAGACATTGTGTTATTTTTCATCATTTCTTCGCAGGAGTGTTGTGGTCCCTGTTAAGAAGCCACCTCCAGGTAGTTTAGCTGTAACCACTGTAGGAGCCACTGCTGCTGGAAGTGGACTGCCAACAGGCAGTACCTCTAATATATTTGCTGCTACTGGAGCTACACCAAAAAGTATGATTAATACAACAGGTATTGTCCTTATCTATTTTTGTGATACTTCATCTTTTTCTTTCTGTTTTCTGTATCTTCATTTTTTCTGCTTATTTGATCTTAAAAATTAAAATACTGTGATCATTTTAAGATTATCTTAATCTTTAAGATTATTCTTTATGTTTTCAGATTTTGTAATTCTAGGGTAAACTTTTTAGGCACTTTTGAGAACACTATGGGTTTTGTTACGGTGGACACGTTATATATGTATATTTACCAAAAACTCCCTGTGTGCATATATGAAAAATATTCTAACTAGAGCATACCTTTTTCACATTTTCCTAGGGTCATGATTATAGACCACATGTCATCTTTAAAAAAAGTGTCCAAATTCTAGATTCTACGTAAATATTTGCCAAATAAATGATAACAGTTAACACTTTACAGTATATCCTTAATGTCTATACTCTTTTCACCAATGAAGTTGTAATCAGAAAAAGGAAAAAGAAAGAGGAGAAAATGTGATGATAGGACTTCCCTGGTGGTCCAGTGATCGAGACTTCACCTTCAAGTGCAGGGAGTACAGGTTCAATCCCTGTTCAGGGAGCTAAGATCTCATAAACCAAAATGTAAAAGAGAAGCAATATTCTAAGAAATTCAGTAAAGACTTAAAAAATGGTCCACATAAAAAAATGTTTCTGAAAGATAATTTGATATTGATTACATGTATCTGCCAATGCAAGATTAGAATTCATCGTAGACATTGTGTTATTTTTCATCATTTCTTCGCAGGAGTGTTGTGGTCCCTGTTAAGAAGCCACCTCCAGGTAGTTTAGCTGTAACCACTGTAGGAGCCACTGCTGCTGGAAGTGGACTGCCAACAGGCAGTACCTCTAATATATTTGCTGCTACTGGAGCTACACCAAAAAGTATGATTAATACAACAGGTATTGTCCTTATCTATTTTTGTGATACTTCATCTTTTTCTTTCTGTTTTCTGTATCTTCATTTTTTCTGCTTATTTGATCTTAAAAATTAAAATACTGTGATCATTTTAAGATTATCTTAATCTTTAAGATTATTCTTTATGTTTTCAGATTTTGTAATTCTAGGGTAAACTTTTTAGGCACTTTTGAGAACACTATGGGTTTTGTTTTGAGTCTTCTCAAAACAAGATGCTATTTACTTTCATAGTGAACTCAGATTGCTGAAGGATATTTGGGGAGCAAAGCCAAAATATAATTTGAACACTGACATTTGATATGTAAAATTAGTAAACTGTATCAAGAATATCAAAGTATACTATATATATTAGTGACAGCAAATGGATTTAGTAACATTTTCTGGTTGAAACCTAATATATACTTTTCACAAAGCTCCCGTAAGAACCTTGACGATATGCAAGAGCCTCAACTTAACAAAAAGTGCATGTGAATAAGAACCATTGTTTGACAGTGTATTAATTTATATACTTAGATACAATTATATCCATTCATTGTCCAACATTTTCCTAAAAATTCTAGAAACAGAAAAATTCCAAATCACTACAAATTTTAAAAGCCTGCCTAAAATAACTTTTTCTTTTTTTGTAAATTTCCAGAAATGTTCCTGTTGATTATTAGTGAAATAAATCCTTACCCAAATCTTTGTGATTCCATTTTAGGTATTTACACAACGCAAGATGATCCCTGACTTTCCTTCCCTGACTATAGTAGCCTTCTCTTCTCCAAACTGTATAGCCTTGAACTTTTCCATCTATTATCATTACTTAGATTATTCCCATTTTTATTAATTTCATAGCTCTTTGTGCTTTCTGTATTTATCTTGTTTATCATACCACCTGAGTCCTGACACATCATGAACAGCACATTTATGGGGTTGTAGTAAGTAGAATGTACTCTATGAAGCATATTTATGTTAGCAAATAAACATCATTAATGGCATTGTGTTAAAGAACAAAACATCTTTGATTTATACATATTAAAACAAGTATTTATTTTTAACTTGTTTGAAGACTTCTTATATAAAGGTTTTTTTTTTTCTATCTAGTTTATAACCTTACTCTTTATATTCATTCTGCTTTCTAGAGGAAGGAATAAAAATGTTTTCCTTTTAGCAAGATGTAAACTCAGAAAAGTGTTAAGAACTTTAAAATATGCCAGTGTAGTAGGGAAAAAAATTTTTTTTTTCTATCTAGTTTATAACCTTACTCTTTATATTCATTCTGCTTTCTAGAGGAAGGAATAAAAATGTTTTCCTTTTAGCAAAATGTAAACTCAGAAAAGTGTTAAGAACTTTAAAATATACCAGTGTAGTAGGGAAAAAAATCTGCATTTGGTGTTTATGGACTAAATCCTTACTTTTATGAGTAAAAAGCAAATAATTTCTTTTTTATATTTATTTGAAACAAGGTATGATATTTTCCTTGAATTTCTATTCTATAATTAATAATAGATTTAGAAAGTGATGGTAGCCAGAGGTCTAATGATAGTATAAAACATATATTACAATAAAAATGTAGGCAATGAATATCCTCCTTAGAAATACATACATACAGATACACACACACACACAAAATAACCTGAGGGTCAGTATCTAAACTGGACCCAAAACTAGTTTAGATTCTGGCACAAACATGCTGTGTGTTGTTGTGAAATCCAAGTTTTATGGGTATTAGTGTAAGATAATATAAAGATAACATTTAGGAACACTAGATGTCCCTCAACTCCACGGCTATTTAATATACTTATATGGTGTAGTATAGGAAAATCTGTTCTAAAATGGCATCTTCATATCGTTGAGGAAACTCATTATTTTAAAATTGGGTACAAATATACTTATAGTCCTTCTTAAGCTATCATATTATTAAAATAAGCATTGATGCTGCAGGGACACAAATTTATGTTGAGACGGTTTATTGCTAATTATTTCCTAAATGATAAAAATGAAAAGTATAACAACATAGCAATAAAAAAACAGATAATATTTTCACATCTAAATTTGCTTTGTTTTATCAACCTCATTTTATCTAAAATTGTTTCCATTTGTTGATGTCTTTTATTTATGCCCCATTTGTAATCTGTAGTTTTGTTAGCATAATATAAGTAAATAAACTATTTCAATGCATTAGCTATTTTTTAATAATTATAGTTATTAATATACTGTTGGCCAAATGACTTTTTAATGGCCTGATTCTATTTTGAAATTCAGATGATTTTTTTTTCAAACTCAGTAATGATGTAATAAAAATTATTTTGTTCAATAAGTTTGTACTTAAGGCTAAAAACTATTATTTTGGAAACAGGTGCCGTGGATTCGGGGTCTTCGTCTTCTTCTTCATCTTCTAGTTTTGTGAATGGTGCTACCAGCAAAAACCTTCCAGCTGTACAAACTGTTGCTCCAATGCCAGAAGATTCGGCTGAAAACATGAGGTATACATAACTAATTGTTGTTTTCACTCATTTTACTCTCTCCTTTCCACCTCAAAAAGAGTGAAACAGTATTCATTAAGTTTAAAGATACAATTAAGAATTCTTAAGAATGTTTAAGTATGTATTTCGTTGTTTTGATATTTTAGATAATTATTCATTATGTAAAAATTATTTATTATATTTCAGAGTCTAAACTGAGAAGTCTTGAATGGTTTTCAAGATCTGTTTCCTGAATTTATAATCCACTGTCACATAGCACATGTTACAGTTCCATGTAAGGTAGAAACATGCCCATGTGGCACCATGGTAAAATTGGACATCTTTGGTGGGGTGGTGAGTTTAAAATATAGACTTTCAGAATAGAGTTATATGTAACATGTATATTTGGAGTTAGAATCACCAAACATTATCATTTCTATTTTGATAAATAGATAAAAATGATTTGTAGTAACTATCAAACAACATGGGCTTCCCTGGTGGCTCAGTGGTAAAGAATCAGTGTGGCTCCTGCAGTTCAGGAGCCAGAGGAGACTCAGGTTTGATCCCTGGGTTGGAAAGATCCCCTGGAGGAGGAAATGGCAACCCACCCCAGTATTCTGCCCTGGAGAATCCCGTGGACAGAGGAGCCTGGTGGGTTATAGTCCATGGGGTTGCAGAGTCGGACATGACTGAAGCAACTTAGCATGCATAGATCAAAGAACATTCCTAGAAGAGATTGGCCCACATGCTTGATGTTAAATTGCACATACACACACACATTTATTCATGTTCTTAATTGAAGTATCACACAAATACAGACTATAAAAGCTCAATGAAAGAATGATGTTGTGTCACCACCACTCAAGACAAAAAACAGAGTATTGCAAGTACCTCAAATCCCCCATCTTGTGTGCCTTTTTTGACTCTATTCTTGCTCTTCTTCAAATCCACCACTCTGACTTGAAACTGGATAAGTTTTGTCTTTTTGGAATTTTCTATGAATGGAATTGCACAGTATGGGTTCTTTTTGTCTCTGGCTTCTTCTGTTCAACATTGTTTCTGAGATTTTATCTGTATTGCGTGTAGCAATAGTTTTGTTCATGTTTATTTCTTAGTGGTGTATACTAAAATTTATTAATCTGTTTTACTGATGATGGGTATTTGAAAGTTTCCAGGTTTTCACTATTACGAGTAATGCTACTTTTTTACATAACAATGCTGTTTATACATTACCCTTAGGTGTACTACACATTTGTATGCATATATGTTGGGTAAATAACTGAATGGAATTGCTGATTCATATCTGTATGTTCAGTTTTACTGGATAATGCCAAATGTTTTCCAAAGTGGTTGATGCAAATTTACTAAACTCAATTAGCACCTTGCAAGAGTGCCTAATTCGTTAAATCTGTAACAATACTTACTTACTGTCACTTTTCCATTTTTGCCGTTTCGGTGGAAGTATAGTGGTGGTGGTTGTTGTTCAATCAGTAAGATAAACTGAGAAGTCTTGAATGGTTTTCAAGATCTGTTTCCTGAATTTATAATCCACTGTCACATAGCACATGTTACAGTTCCATGTAAGGTAGAAACATGCCCATGTGGCACCATGGTAAAATTGGACATCTTTGGTGGGGTGGTGAGTTTAAAATATAGACTTTCAGAATAGAGTTATATGTAACATGTATATTTGGAGTTAGAATCACCAAACATTATCATTTCTATTTTGATAAATAGATAAAAATGATTTGTAGTAACATATCAAACAACATGGGCTTCCCTGGTGGCTCAGTGGTAAAGAATCAGTGTGGCTCCTGCAGTTCAGGAGCCAGAGGAGACTCAGGTTTGATCCCTGGGTTGGAAAGATCCCCTGGAGGAGGAAATGGCAACCCACCCCAGTATTCTGCCCTGGAGAATCCCGTGGACAGAGGAGCCTGGTGGGTTATAGTCCATGGGGTTGCAGAGTCGGACATGACTGAAGCAACTTAGCATGCATAGATCAAAGAACATTCCTAGAAGAGATTGGCCCACATGCTTGATGTTAAATTGCACATACACACACACATTTATTCATGTTCTTAATTGAAGTATCACACAAATACAGACTATAAAAGCTCAATGAAAGAATGATGTTGTGTCACCACCACTCAAGACAAAAAACAGAGTATTGCAAGTACCTCAAAGCCCCCATCTTGTGTGCCTTTTTTGACTCTATTCTTGCTCTTCTTCAAATCCACCACTCTGACTTGAAACTGGATAAGTTTTGTCTTTTTGGAATTTTCTATGAATGGAATTGCACAGTATGGGTTCTTTTTGTCTCTGGCTTCTTCTGTTCAACATTGTTTCTGAGATTTTATCTGTATTGCATGTAGCAATAGTTTTGTTCATGTTTATTTCTTAGTGGTGTATACTAAAATTTATTAATCTGTTTTACTGATGATGGGTATTTGAAAGTTTCCAGGTTTTCACTATTACGAGTAATGCTACTTTTTTACATAACAATGCTGTTTATACATTACCCTTAGGTGTACTACACATTTGTATGCATATATGTTGGGTAAATAACTGAATGGAATTGCTGATTCATATCTGTATGTTCAGTTTTACTGGATAATGCCAAATGTTTTCCAAAGTGGTTGATGCAAATTTACTAAACTCAATTAGCACCTTGCAAGAGTGCCTAATTCGTTAAATCTGTAACAATACTTACTTACTGTCACTTTTCCATTTTTGCCGTTTCGGTGGAAGTATAGTGGTGGTGGTTGTTGTTCAATCAGTAAGATGCGTCTGACCCTGCCACCTCTTAGACTGCAGTTCACCAGGCTCCTTTCTCTTCTGTTGTCTCCTGGAGTTTGTTCAAATTCGTGTCCCTTGAGTCAGTGGCATTCCGTTGTATTTTCTGTTTGTATTTTTCTGGTACTTAATGAGGTAGAGCATCTTTATATTGTAATAGCTTATGTAATATCATATATTGTAATAGCTTATGTAATATCTTAACTACCGTAGATAGTTGTAAATTCCTTGAATGGACTTTTTGGCATGAACAAAGGGACCAATATTTATTGGTCCTTTGGTTTTCCTCTTTTGTGATTTCTCTGTTGAAATCTCCTATTCATTTTAAAACATTGAGTTGTCTTCTCCTTAATTTGTAAAGGCTTTTCTCCTTATGCATTTTGAAAATGAATCCTTTGATGGTTGTATGTTTTATGTATATACCTTCTCTCATTCTGTGGTTTTTCTTATCATCTGTGAAATCTATTTTCATCAAAAGAGGCTGTAAATTTTAATGAAACTCAATTTATCAAGTTTTGGGGTTTTTCATGCTTTTTCTATTGTAGATGAGATCTTTGCTTGAATTTTCCCCAACGCATCCTCTGGCTGCTTTATTTTTATTTTTTATATTGAGGTGCATAGTTCATCTGGAACTGAGTTTTGTGAATTTTATGAAGCAGAAGTGATATGGGTGTCAAGATGACCCAGTACCATTTATTTGAGAAACTCTCCTATCTCCACTTTTGTCATAAATCGTGTTCCTATGTAACACAATTCTGCTTTGGCCCTCCATTCTACCCGGTTTGTTTGTCTGTCCTCAGGACATACTATCATAATTAGCTTTAGGCTTAAGAAAGATAAGTATCTG
>SJYC01120733.1:0-11332 GCA_006408675.1 Madoqua kirkii
TTCCTAAATAACCAACCTTGAGATACATTCTAGTAAAATTAATGGACTTTAGAGAAAACAAAACCACTCTGACCATCTAGATAAAAACATAAATTAACTTAAATTGAAAGAAAATCAGATTATCATACTTATAACATCTTCGAAAAAGAGTTTTTCATAGGAATCAACAAGGATTCCACCTTGTTGCCTGTTGGATTAGCTGTATCACTGACTCAACATTGACAGTCAAGATGCCTTCATATATTATAATCTAACATGACCTTAGAATATCTTTGAGTATGTTACACAGTATATACTGTATATGTTTAAGAATTTTACTTTAAATGCGTAAGGTCCTGTTTTGCTTTGCTGTACTAATTTCAAAAATGTGAAGAACAAATTAAAACCCATGAATTAACAGTCTTTAGTCAAGATTAACATTTCTTTAGTAATCTAAGTTGAATATGCATGCTAAGTCATTACAGTCCTGTCCAACTCTTTGTAACCTTATGGACTCTTGTCCCCAGGGTCCTCTGTCCATGGGATTCTCCTTACAAGAATACTGGAGTGGGTTGCCATGCTCTCCTCCTTGAGATCTTCCCAATCTAGGTATTAAACCCACATTTCTCACGGCTCCTGAATTGGTAGACAGGCTCTTTACCGCTATCACCACCTGGTGTAATGTCCTATAAGAGCTGTTTGCAGGACTTCCCTGACAGCTTCAAAGGTAAAGAGTTTGTCTGCACTGCAAGAGACCTGGGTTCGATCTCTGGGTCTGGAAGATCTCCCAGAGAAGGGAATGTCTACCCACTCCAGTATTCTTGCCTGGAGAACTCCATAGACAAAGGAGCCTGGCAGGCTACAGTCAGCGGGACCACAGTCAGACAGGACTGAGCAACTAACACTTACTTATAAGCTGTTGACAGAAAGAAAGATGCAGTAGTGTAATATTTTGAAGGAAAATTCTAAGAGTTAGTGTGATCTTGACTTTTTTATGATAGAATCATAAGAAGTAGACTTGCCCTCCCAATGTAACTAACCTGGAAAATTCATTTGATGGATTTAATGGCTTATTATACACTAAGACAATAATACTGAATTAGAAGTATAGGGTTGTATCTTTAAAAACTGAAGTAGGAAAAAAGGACTAAATAAATAGGGAACAAAGCCATAGGAGCCTATGAGATAAATCAAGCAGTTTAACATACATAAAATTGGAGTCCAAGAAAAAGGAAGTTAAGATGATATGGGTTTATATGTATTTTTTTTGATAAAAATAACAGCCAAATAATTTGAAAACTACAAATCCTAAGATCCAAGAAATTCAACTAACCTCAGTCAGGGTGAACACAAAGGAAAAAACAAAAACAAAAATCCATGGAACAACATAATTAAATTGTTCAAAACCAGGTTTCAAGAGAAAATTTCAAAAGTAGTCATCAATATTAAGCAAACCAACTTATTTAAAAATGGCTTGAACAGATACTTAAGGAAAGATCACATTAGGATGTGAAATAAGCTTGTAAAAAGATGGTCAATCTTATCAGAAAGTAAATGCAAATTAAAACCAGGTTGGCTGAGTGCTACAAACATATATAAGAATGACTAAAGTAAAAAAATTAAATAAAATAATAATTCCGTGCTGGGGAGAAGTTGAAACAACTGACACTGTCATCCATGGCTTTGAGACTGCATGATGGCAGTCACTGAGGAAGTCAGTTTGGGAGTATTACTGAGTTAAACATTCAGTTATATGACCCTGTTATCCCATTCCTTGAAATTAAGGAAATAAAAACATACTTTCATGCAAAAACCTTTACATGAATATTTATGGAATAGCCAAAACTGAAGAAAGTGGTTTTCAGTGAGGTGTTTTTGTTTGTTTGTTTGTTTTTAAAGACTGTGGTGGATTCAAACAGCAGAAGAAAGGGACAAACTGTTGGTAAACCTTACTGCTTGGTTGAATCTCATTGGCATTATTGTGTGAAAGAAGTGCTCATCTCAGGTGTTCTGTATGTTGTTTGCTTTTTATTTTTTAGACATTCTCAAAACAGATCAGTGTTGTCCAGTGTTTATAGATGGGAAAGGGTGTCATTGTAAAGGAATATTACAAGGGATTCTTTGGGATGATTGTGATACATGGATCAATATATATGTTCTATCTCACAGAAAATTACACACAAAGTAAAAACAGTCAATTTTAACCTATAATTAAAATTTCGAGATCACTGTCAGGAAAAACCATGATTTCAAAATAAAATTATCATCAACTTTTAGTCAGAAATTATGATCAGAAAATAATGGAACATCTTTTAAGTTTTGATAGATTTCCAACTTGAAATTCTTTGTCCAGTGACAATACTCTTCAAAAATGAAGGGAAAATAAAGACTTTTACAGACAATGAAAGATAATGAAATTCATTGCCAGCACAGCAGTGAATACATTTGTGAAACAGGGTTGGAAACTAGATATACACAAAGTAGAGTGTGAGAAATAGTTAATATATGCACATATGTGAAATATATATGTTAACAAATATTTTTCCATCATAGGTAGCTTCTAACAGGAAAACAGTATCCTCTAAAAGGAGAAATTATACTCATCATAAGTAAAAAGTTTCAAACTGCAGAGTTTTGTATTGCAATATGGGAATCTCATTTTAGCTGATAAAGATGATAAAAGAAGACATGATTTGTCAAGGAGAATGGTTTTACTAAAGCCTTCAAACTAGTAGTATTTTTTCATTCACTAGAATTGTTATGATTCTCACCATATACTCATTGACTAGCTAAACTGGAACTGTATTCCAGCAACCTAGTATAAAGTTCAGAGAAGGCAATGGCAATCCGCTCCAGTACTGTTGCCTGGAAAATCCCATGGACGGAGGAGCCTGGTGGCTGCCGTCTGTGGGGTTGTACAGAGTTGGACACAACTGAAGCGACTTAGCAGCAGCAGCAGCAGTATAAAGTTAAAAGACTGATGAAAATTCAGAGAAACCTTATTTACCAAAAGGATTTGCTGAATATGATATTTATAGTATATCAAATATAGTGGTATGTATAAGATACTAAATGAAGTATTTTGTAGTATACTATAGGGATACAGTCAGAGAAATATTATTTCCTAGTCTCCCAGGAGAGAAATTAGGAGTAAAAGCATATTGAAATGCATCTTTTCCACAGAGATAGAAGATATGAAAGCAGCATACAGATCAAGGGTAGACCTTGAAAGGAAGGGAAAGGAAAGTGAAGTCGCTCAGTCATGTCCAACTCTTTGCGACCCCATGGACTGTAGCCCCCCAGGCTCCTCAGTCCTTGGGATTTTCCAGGCATGAATACTGGAGTGGGTTGCTATTTCCTTTTCTAGGGGATCTTCCCGACCCAGGTATCGAACCCAGGTCTGCCACATTGTAGGCAGACGCTTTACTGTCTGACCTGCCAGGGAAGTAGACCTTGAAGTGGAGTATTATTTGCCAAATAAGACAGCTTGAATTTAAACATAGGGAATTTTTTTTTTAATGTGGAGAAGGACTTTGGGGGGAGAAAAACAGGAAGTTTCAACGTAAAAGAAAGCTGCAAACTGTTGTAGGTCAAAGGATACTAATAAGATATAACAACTAAATGTTTAGTGAAGGAGATAGTGGAAAACAGAAGAGCATGGTAGGCTACAGTCCCTGGGGTCACAGTGAGTTGGATGTGACTGAGTGTGTGTGCCCATGCGCACACACACACAAGAAATGGATCATATTCCTTGATATGGGGTGATTCCCAGGTAGCATAGTGGTAAAGAATCTGCCTACCAGTGCAGGAGACTCAGGAGAGATTCAGTCCTTGGCTTGGGAAGATCCCCTGGAGGAAGAAATGGCAACCTAGTCCAGTATTTGTGCCTGGAATATTCCATGGACAGAGGAGCCTGGTGGCCACAGTTCATGGGGTTTCAAAGAGTTGGAAGTGACTGTGCACTACAACAATAACCTTAATATGGTGTTTGGAAAGTATTTTTGTATCAAGACATAATAGATTGTACCTACCTATATCATATATTCCATAATAATATAATTTTAAAAAATAGCCTTGTCTTGTGTCCTAATAAAATTATTCATACAAATTTTCATGCAAAACAGAACATTTTTAAATGAGAAAAAGCGGATATTTAAATTACACTCATGCAGGTATCAGCTTGGATTATCTTGACAAATCAGTATATATGGATGCTCTAAATCAATTAACAATGAGAAGAAATGGTCTGTATATTCCATGAAACATGTTACATCAAATAGCAAGTCTGTTTTTGGAGGCTACACATGTAGTTTTTACTGAGGCATAAAAATAATTTGTTTTTATATTGTGAAAATTGCCTACATACTGATTGAGATGCAGTGTTTATATATATGGTAAACTACATGGAACCCTCCGTAAACTAAGCTTGAAATCACTACAGGCTTTCATCGTTTCCTCCTTTCTCTGATGTTTATGCACATTGAAGAAATAAATAGTTTGGAAAGAAAAAGTATATTAGAAAATTTAAAAGAGGAAATATACCGCTGAGCACTTATAGTGGTTATATTTTTCAGTCACTTTATATTATTATGGACATAATATGGTTATAGTATGTAATTAGTTTACAGTGTTTATCCTGAGTTTATTCAGTAGCTTGATGGCTCTCTGTATGTTTCGGTTGCTCTAAGGTAAATCCACCTCTTTTTTAAAATTGAATTCTGATTGTTTTGGATTATGAAATATATTATAAATATTCTTTTAAGTTTATGATATTATATTATTACTTAAAAGCTTGAGAATATTACTTTTTCCTTCTATTAGAATAGGTTCATGGAAAGCTTTCACTAGCTTCTATAGCCCAAGGTATCAGGGAGGATGATGGCACACAAGAAATGGATCATATTCCTTGATATGGGGTGATTCCCAGGTAGCATAGTGGTAAAGAATCTGCCTACCAGTGCAGGAGACTCAGCAGAGATTCAGTCCTTGGCTTGGGAAGATCCCCTGGAGGAAGAAATGGCAACCTAGTCCAGTATTTGTGCCTGGAATATTCCATGGACAGAGGAGCCTGGTGGGCCACAGTTCATGGGGTTTCAAAGAGTTGGAAGTGACTGTGCACTACAACAATAACCTTAATATGGTGTTTGGAAAGTATTTTTGTATCAAGACATAATAGATTGTACCTACCTATATCATATATTCCATAATAATATAATTTTAAAAAATAGCCTTGTCTTGTGTCCTAATAAAATTATTCATACAAATTTTCATGCAAAACAGAACATTTTTAAATGAGAAAAAGCGGATATTTAAATTACACTCATGCAGGTATCAGCTTGGATTATCTTGACAAATCAGTATATATGGATGCTCTAAATCAATTAACAATGAGAAGAAATGGTCTGTATATTCCATGAAACATGTTACATCAAATAGCAAGTCTGTTTTTGGAGGCTACACATGTAGTTTTTACTGAGGCATAAAAATAATTTGTTTTTATATTGTGAAAATTGCCTACATACTGATTGAGATGCAGTGTTTATATATATGGTAAACTACATGGAACCCTCCGTAAACTAAGCTTGAAATCACTACAGGCTTTCATCGTTTCCTCCTTTCTCTGATGTTTATGCACATTGAAGAAATAAATAGTTTGGAAAGAAAAAGTATATTAGAAAATTTAAAAGAGGAAATATACCGCTGAGCACTTATAGTGGTTATATTTTTCAGTCACTTTATATTATTATGGACATAATATGGTTATAGTATGTAATTAGTTTACAGTGTTTATCCTGAGTTTATTCAGCAGCTTGATGGCTCTCTGTATGTTTCGGTTGCTCTAAGGTAAATCCACCTCTTTTTTAAAATTGAATTCTGATTGTTTTGGATTATGAAATATATTATAAATATTCTTTTAAGTTTATGATATTATATTATTACTTAAAAGCTTGAGAATATTACTTTTTCCTTCTATTATAATAGGTTCATGGAAAGCTTTCACTAGCTTCTATAGCCCAAGGTATCAGGGAGGATGATGGAAAACACCTGTATGTAAAATTCAGTTAATTATGGACAAAATTCCTACAGAATAACAATTGACTATCATTGTAAACTATGGAACACCAGCATCTGGCAATGGGACTAGTGTATTTCCCATATATAAGTATACTGCATGCCAGTTGCTAGAGGGATTGATCCAGGTAATGAAACAGAGGCTAATTTGTTTATTTATATTTATTTATATATTTACATATTATAAATATATATATTTATATAAATTATTTATATACATAATTTGATTATATAATCCTTTAATTTCAGTTAATTATAAAGCCAACAAATATAAAACCTTATATACATTTCAGTAATACTTTGTGTGTGTTTGTGTGTGTGTGTGTGTGTGTGTGTGTGTATAAACATATAAATTAATTTTTCCCATGGTAATTTATATATTTTATACATTATAGCTAGGAAATTCAATTAAATCAATATATTTCTGACTTTTAAAGAATATGAGGGCTTCAGAAAAGTCTTTCCATATTTGAATCTTTTGTAATGATCATGGAATGCTTTCCATTTACCTGTATTTGCCTGACTGACCCTTCTACATTCTTGTATCATAAACTTTTTGCCTTTTCATACTGTTCATGGGGATCTCGTGGTAAGAATACTAGAGTGGTTTGCCATTCCCTCCTCCAGTGGACCATGTTTTGTCAGAACTCTCCACTGCTACTTGTTCATCTTGGGTGGCCCTGCACAGCATGGCTCATAGCTTCACTGAGTTAAGCAAGCCCCTTCGCCATGACAAGGCTGTGATTCATTTCACGTGCTAGTAAGATTGTGCTCAAAGTCCTTCAAGCTAGGCTTCAGCAGTATGTGAACTGAGAACTTCAGATGTACAAGCTGAATTTAGAAAATGCAAAGAAACCAGAGATCAAATTGCCAACATTCTTTAGATCAGAGAGAAAGCAAAGGAGTTCCAGAAAAACACCTACTTCATTGACTGTGCAAAAGCCTTTGACTATCTGCATCACAACAAAATTCAAATTTCTTAAAGAGATGGGAATACCAGACCACCTTACCTGTCTCCTGATAAACTTATGTGTGAATCAAGAAGCAGCAGTTAGAACCTTACATGGAACAACTGACTGGTTCAAAACTGGGAAAGGAGTACTACAAGGCTGTATACTGTGACCATGTTTATTTAACTTATATGCAGAGTGTGCATGCCTGATAAGTCACTTCAGTCATATCCAGCTCTGTGCAATCCTATGGACCATGACCTGCCTGGCTCCTCTGTCCATGGGATTCTTCAGGCAAGAACACTGGATTGCGTTGCCCTGCCTTCCTCCGGGGATCTTCCCAACCCAAGGATCGAACCCACATCTCTTAAGACTCTTGCATTGGCAGACGGGTTCTTTACCACTAGCACCACCTGGGAAGCCCATATGCAGAGTACATCATGTAAAATGCTGGGCTGGGTGAATCACAAGCATGAATCAAGATCACCAGGAGAAATATCAACATTAGGTATGCAGATGATACCACTCTAAACATAGGAATTGAAGAGGAAATAAAGAGCCTCTTGATGAGGGTGAAAGAAGAGAATGAAAAAGCTTACTTAAAACTCAACATTCACGAAACCAAGATCATAGTACCCAGTCCTATCACTTCGTTGCAAACGGAGGGGAGAAATTGGAAGCAGTGACGGATTTTATTTAGGAATTGAAGAGGAAATAAAGAGCCTCTTGATGAGGGTGAAAGAAGAGAATGAAAAAGCTTACTTAAAACTCAACATTCACGAAACCAAGATCATAGTACCCAGTCCTATCACTTCGTTGCAAACGGAAGGGGAGAAATTGGAAGCAGTGACGGATTTTATTTTCTTGGGCTTCATAGCTCAGTCAGTAAAGAATCTGACTGCAATGCAGGAGACCCGGATTCAGTTCCTGAGTTGGGAAGATCCCCTGGAGAAGGAAATGGCAACCCACTCCAGTATTCTTGCCTAGAAAATTCCATGGATAGAGGAACCTGGCTGGCTATAGTCCATTGGATCGCAAGAGTCAGACACGACTTAGTGACTGCACCACCACCACCACCAAAATCACTACAGATGGTGACTGCAGCCATAAAATTAAAAGACGCTTGCTCCTTGGAAGAAAAGCTATGACAGACCTAGACAGCATATTAAGAAGCAAAGACATGAAATGCTGACAGAGATCTGTATAGTCAAAGCTGTGGTTTTTCCACTAATCACATACAAATGTGAGAGTTGGACCATAAAGAAGGCTGAGTACTGAAGAATTAATGTAGTAAAAAACAAAAAGTTTCAAAATCACTAATCTGTTGTTTACCGCAAAGAACTTTAGTATCAGCAAAGGCAGATATCTTAGCTCAAGAGTATACAGCTGTTTAGTTTGTATTCTAAAGCCATGTCTTCAGATTTTCAATTTAGATCTTTGAGTTAATTAAAAACTAGATCCAGATTAAAGAATTCTATAATGCTAATAAAATTGCCTAGTTCTGAGAGCTCAGAATAAGTTCTAATATTAACAAGCCAATTAGTTCTTACTGACATTCGAATAATTTAACACATCTACCTACATCGTATTTTAAACACCACTAAAGAGAATGTACACGGGCAAATTTTTTCTTGGTCCATGATCTCTGCTGTCCAGATATGTTGCTCTGTGTCTCTAGTTTCAGAGATTGAGGTCAGCCCCAGGGCATGTCACCCTTGACCATCAGTCTCCAGTCTGTCCTTCTCAGGTATCAAAACACAGTTTCCACTTACAGATGACCTTCAGTTAAGTAGAGTTGCCTCGATTTAGGTGGGCCCTGGATTTAGGTGGGGCCTTTCTGCAGTAACTCTTTCCCCAGAAATCTTCCCATCTGCCAAGTGAGAATCTTTGGTTTCTTGTAACTGTTTTTTAGGACTCACATTGTACCATCCTATTTTTCTCACAAACAGACTTTATTTCATTACATCTCTCAGAAATTGTAGCACTATAAACTATTTTTTGTCCCATTTTTGCAAACGTCAGTGGAATATTGATTTCATCTTTAATTTTTCTATTGTATAATAATGAAAACCAACATTGTATAGTTTTTATACATGGTGAGATTTTGATTGTGTGATAATATTTTTTCTGTTTCAGCTCTGCTTAAGCCAGTATGTAAAATAGTTACCTTTGTGGACTTTTACCAGAAGTCTAAGCTTTTTCCCCCTTATGTCTCCTTTAAAGTTTATTTTCCTGGGTAACTTGTTTACCTTACTTTCTTTTGTATATACATTCCCTTTGCATGTAGAGTCAATTCTTTAAATCTATCTATCCATCCAGAATTTACTTTATTGCATATAAAGCAAATATAAACTTTATTGTGCATAATAGAATCCATGAGAGCTACAATTTAGACTTGTTATACCAGTTTTAACTGCTGGAGGATTATTTTCTCCTCCTCCATATGGAAATATGATCTGTGATTCATGATAAACATGTTATTATCAACGGCTTAAATGTTGTTCTCTGTCCGCAATAGGGTTATTCCAATTACAGTAAGCCCAGCCAAAGATAATCTTCTAATCAAGGGTATTATTTAAACTTGAAAACTGATTATGTAAAAAGTTATACAGATTATTTCAGTAGCTGTACTTTACAACATATTATCTAGCAAATATTCTCACTTTAGTTCTGCTTTCTATTAATGTATTTGTTTTGATACATGGAGAAATCTTGAGGTTTGATACTCTGTTAATGGGTATTTTTATATATCAGATTAAACAAATTCTGTTTTACAAGTGGAAATATTTGTGATTTTTTATCTTAGAGTTATCTCTAAGTCAGTTTTTCCAAAGAAATTAATAACTGCACACTGTGTGTATGTGTCTGTGTGTACTAGTTGCTCAGTACTGTCTGACCATTTGTGACACCATGGACTGTAGTGAGCCAGGGGCCTCTGTCCATGGTATTCTTCTCTGGGCAAGAATACTAGAGCAGGTTTAGGTTAAATATTTCCCCTTATTAAATTTCACCCCTTGCCTATATCACAAAAGAATTACTTTAATAACATCATTTACTTGTTTACCAAGTCAACATCCTATAATGGTTCTGAGATAACAGTTCTCTTCACATTGAACTGATCAGTTTATCTGCTATGTCTTCCATTAGAATGCAGGATTCTCTAGCACATGGAACATATCTGTTTCTTATCTGTGCCCTGCATATAGTAAGTATGCAATATTGTTTTTATAACTGAATCATTAAATGTCTTTAATTCTTGGGAATGACTAGCTCCTTTTTGTCAGATATTTTTATTACCATTTATTATATCTCACTTCATAGATTTCCCAATTCATACAATTTCAAAAAGCAACTGTTATTTGTAGTTCTATTACTGCAAGAATTAGAAGAAATAAAAACACCATTTACTTTTATAAATGGGTATAATATTTTATGTTGAATTGTTATTTATTTTAATTACAGAGCATTTCACACTCTGACTTCTCTATTATTATCAGACTGTATTCTGGTACTTACAGAAATATATAATTTGACTCTGAGTTGTGGATAGGTATGAATCGGATAGACTTTCCAGGTGGCACTAGTGGTAAAGAACCACCTGCCAGTGCAGGAGACATAGGAGACTCCAGTTCAGTCCCTGGACCTGGAAGATCCCCTGGAGGAGGGCAGGACAACCCACTCTGGTATTCTTGCCTGGAGAATCTCCACTGGCCGAGGAGCCACAGTCCATAGGGCTGTGGCTACAGCCATAGCAGGGCTACAGTCCATGAGGTCGCAAAGTGTTGGACACAGCTGAAGTGACTTAGCATGCACACATGAGTTGAATATAGAGTTTTCTGGTATAGGTAAAATAATCTGGTTACTTTAGTGATCTATTCTTTTTTGATTATATAATTTTGGCATATAATCACTAAATTATTACTTAGCAGAATATATACTTAGAATAATTTCTGTAACTTTTGGCAGTATCTTAAAAAAAAAACTTCAACTTTAAAATTGAAGGAATTGTCAGGTTCTTCCGTATTACAAAAACTTTATTTTCTTCTGAAGAATGAATAAAACTGGACTGATTACTCATCTCTATTTGATATTTTGTTTGAAATGGAGGATAGTAAAGAAGATTCTGCTTGGGTCAAATTTGAGAATTTTTTTGCTTTGAGCACAAATGAGTTTTCTGAAGGTCTAGCTTGTTTTCTCAAGAGTACTTCGACACTTTAAGCCTATAATAATTGGATAGAGTTAATGTACTCTTGAAAATATGTTAGGTTCATCTGACTGACCTCTACTTGAGCCTACCTTAAACTATATAGCCTCTCTTTCCTTGTTTATGC
>SJYC01120739.1:0-11441 GCA_006408675.1 Madoqua kirkii
TCATCAAGAAGCTTTTTAGTTCCTCTTCACTCTCTGCCATAAGGGTGGTGTCATCTGCATATCTGAGGTTATTTATATTTCTCCCAGCAATCTTGATTCCAGCTGGTGTTTCTTACAGTCCAGCATTTCTCATGATGTTCTATGCATAGAAGTTAAATAAGCAGGATGACAATATACAGCCTTGACGTACTCCTTTTCCTATTTGGAACCAGTCTGTTATTCCTGTGGTCTAACTGTTGCTTCCTGGCCTGCATACACATTTCTCAAGAGGCAGGTTAGGTGGTCTGGTATTCCCATCTCTTTCAAAATTTTGTTGGATAAAATAAGATCTTTCTTTTTATAAATGAGTTTATGATTTAGAAGGAACACATATGTGTGAGATATCACTACAAATTATAGATAATTATATATCAGAGAGAATGTTCCATGAGTAATAAAAGTAATATTAAGTGTTGAGAAAATAATGATGTAGGCTTGATCCATTTCTCATTTCCAAAGTTTTAAAAATTCTTTGCACACTTTGATATTTGCTTTCCCAACATAAATTATTGTTACAGTATTGTGCTTTTTCATAGGAGTAAAATCTAAAGACTCATTTACAAGATAGAGAATATGTTGTTTGTTACACTTTTCCTATGGGTTACTTTTTACTTCACGTTTCATTTTTTTTTCTTTTCACTTACACATTCTTGTTTACCACGAAATACTGTATACCATATTTTGAGAGTTTTCAACTAAAAATGCCCTCAAAATTGATTATTTGTTATGGCTCAGCTATTAAAGAATCCACCTACAATGCAGGAGTCCTGGGTTTGATCCCAGGGTCAGAAAGATCCATCCTCTGAGGAAGGGAAAGTCTACCCACTCCAGTATTCTGGCCTGGAGAATTCCATGGACTGTACAGTTCATGGGCTTGTAAAGAATCAGACATGACTAAGCAATTTTCACTTCACTACTAGCACAACTGTCACTTCAGAAATCCTTAAACAAGCTTAAAACCTGCATTCAAGGGACTTTCCTGGTGGTCCAGTGCCTAAGACGCCACGCTCCCAGTGCAGAGGGCCTGGGTTTGATCTCTGATCAGGGAACTAGATCCCACATGCTGGAACTAAATATCTCACATGCTGCAACTAAATACCTGTATGCTGCAACGAAGATCGAAGATCCTCCATGCCACAGCTAAGATCCAGTACAGTCAAATAAATTTAAAAACAAACAAACAAACCACATTCAATCGTGACATTTTCTGAGAGAGTATACTTTATTTTGTGAGGAATATTTTGTTTTTTCTTTTCTCATTTACCATTTTTTTAAATTTTTTATTTTTACTTTATTTTACTTTACAATACCGTATTGGTTTTGCCATACATTGACATGAATCTGCCACGGGTGTATACCAGCTCCCAATCCTGCATCCCCCTCCCACTTCCCACCCCATATCATCTCTCTGGATCATCCCATACACCAGCCTCAAGCATCCTGTATCCTGTATCGAACACAGGCTGGTGCTTCGTTTCTTACATGATATACATTTCAATGCCATTCTCCCAAATCATCCCACCCTTTCCCTCTCCCTCAGAGGCCAAAAGTCCATTCTATACATCTGTGTCTCTCTTGCTGTCTTGCATACAGGGTCATCATTACCATCTTTCTAAATTCCATATATATATGTGTCAGTATACTGTATTGGTGTTTTTCTTTCTGGCTTACTTCACTCTGTATAATTGAGTATTGGTTTTGCCATACATTGACATGAATCTGCCACGGGTGTATACCAGCTCCCAATCCTGCATCCCCCTCCCACTTCCCACCCCATATCATCTCTCTGGATCATCCCATACACCAGCCTCAAGCATCCTGTATCCTGTATCGAACACAGGCTGGTGCTTCGTTTCTTACATGATATACATTTCAATGCCATTCTCCCAAATCATCCCACCCTTTCCCTCTCCCTCAGAGGCCAAAAGTCCATTCTATACATCTGTGTCTCTCTTGCTGTCTTGCATACAGGGTCATCATTACCATCTTTCTAAATTCCATATATATATGTGTCAGTATACTGTATTGGTGTTTTTCTTTCTGGCTTACTTCACTCTGTATAATTGTCTCCAGTTTCATCCATCTCATCAGAACTGATTCAAATGTATTCTTTTTAATGGCTAATACTCCACTGTGCAATGTATATGGTATATTATAATATATTACAATATATATATTGTAATTATTGTATATTGTGTATTTTTGTATATTGTATACAGGGAAACATGTATATTATCATGTAAGAAACGAAGCATTTTTAAAGTGAAGAAATATCCACATTCCCTTATGAGGTATATTTAAAATTCACCATAACAATAGAGATTAAAATAAATGTCTCATGCAGAATTCCAGAAAACAATTAAACTCTTAAAACTTATGTTTAAAATATCTAGTTTTATTGTTACTTCTCTGAGCCTTCTCTGAGCCTTCTGTTAAAGCAGCACCCCCAGGGTGCAGTGGATAAAGGGGTGATACAAGCTGTAACCCATGCCATCCACCATAACAGGAGCATTCTATGCTCTTATGCTTTAAAATCTGTATTTACTATATTTTCTTATATTACTTAAAATTTTAAATTATATGGCTTTGTTTTTTCCTCTCAGACATCAGATAAGTGAATATGTACATCCTGGACTTAGCCTGTCTGGGACTTTGATCTCATACTTCAATTTGAAAAATAAAAAAAATTAAACTCACTTTCTTAAGGAAAGACAACTGGTAACATTTTTTTAGCCTTATAAATATTAATGAATACAGTTAAAAGAAATTGACTTAATAAATTAAAATTGTCCAAATTGATTATTGTAGTTGATGCGAAATTTTGAAAATCTTCACGCTAGGTGAATTATGCTTTGGTCCTCACTTAAGACAAGGCCTGGAAAATTACTCTTGTACCCCAAGCTATATAACCTTAAAGTGTAACCAGTAGACTTCTGTGGTAGAAAAGAAAATATTGATGTTTGGCAAGCAAATAACTACTAGAACTAGAAAAAAGATACTAGGAAATGTATATTTATAATGTTTTATATATAGTAATATAAATTTTATATGTAAGATCTTTTTTCTGTGTTTCCCATCCTACATCACTAAACTTCAAATTGAACTCTTGTTGCCTTAATGCTGTATATAGTCATTGTGCAATCTGAATCTTCTGTTTTTTCTGTTTCTGTGGTTAACACAGATGAATAAAATATGGTTCTTCCTGCAATGATTCAGTATCTAAAATCTAATCATATAATATGCATATAAACATACAAAAGTGAAGTTGCAGAGACATATGGAAAGTACTATTATGTTATCAAGTTTTAAACTGTGTGTAAGAAAATTGGCATTTTAGTTTTTGTCATCTTAAAATCCTAAGTCACATAAGTGTTTGATATGCAATGGCACCCCACTCCAGCACTCTTGCCTGGAAAATCCAATGGATGGAAGAACCTGGTGGGCTGTAGTCCATGGGGTCATGAAGAGTCAGACACGACTGAGCGACTTCCCTTTCACTTTTCACTTTCATGCATTGGAGAAGGAAGTGGCAACCTACTCCAGTGTTCTTGCCTGGAGAATCCCAGGGACTGGGTTCACACAGAGTCGGACATGACTGAAGTGACTTAGCAGCAGCAGCAGTATGTCTGAGAAAGGATGACCAGGACAGTTAGAGGTGACAAAAGAGCAAAATAGACTAAACCCATAATTTTTTTTTTTTTTTTGCTTGGGCTCAGAGAACATAAAATACTTCCCCTTCCTATGGATGGGAAAAAGTAGAGAGAAATAAAGATCCTTTCTTTTTGTTTTCTCTCTTTAGAACCAGCTGTGTAACTGGAGCCAGCTCCAGAGATAGAGGTAGTTCCATCATTAGCTGTCAGCTCCATCAGCAGCTACACAGCTATAGCAAATACTAGAACCAGTCCCAGCAGCACCTCTGAGCTAGAACCAGTGCCTGCACTAGCACTGGGATAAAGGTAGGTCCATCTGTAGATCTAGAGCCAGCTAGCTTACCAGCTCCTTTTTATCACCAGCTCTGGCTTCAGCTCTAGAGTTGACATCAGCTCCAGATCTCTAGTTGTCTCTCAGCAATTCTCACTCCAGGCCTGGCACCACTGCCAGAATTAGAATCAGGCCCAGAACTGGAGCCAGTTCTCAACCAGTTCTAGCAGTGCTGTCTGAGCTAGAGTTAGTTTGGCACCAAATCCAGAGAGAGAGCTAGAGTCAAGAGCATGCCTAGTGCCAACCTCAGCGCTGTATCCAGCACCAGCACCAGAGATGTAGTCTCTCCACAGCTAGAGCCAGCTCAGCACCAGCTCCTGGTCCCATTCTTCAGCCTGAGTTGGCACCAGCTCTCAGGCCATCCTCTGGCCCTGCTGCGACTCTACCACCAGAGCTTCCCTTACCGTCCTCTGCAATGGCGTCTTTTTTATTTTTGTAGTTTAACTTTCGTGTTTCATATATTTTGTGGTTTGCTGTATTTTGATTTTTCAGTTTACATAGAATAATATTTTTAACTTATTTAAAAATGCGATTAGTGATTAAAGGGTCTTGTATTTTTCAATTTTCCAGAGCCAATGGATGTACATGGATGTGTTCTAATATTTTGCAGCTGTCCTTAAATTTTGCTAGATCTTTTCTTATCCTTTTCAACTGCTCTTTTTCTAATCTGAAAAATGTGAATGGCTCCCAAGAATCAGCCTAGGTCTTCCTGTTTATTCTTCTTTGGAGACTTTCACTTAATGCTGTGCCTCAA
The DNA here is from genome assembly GCA_006408675.1 of Madoqua kirkii. NCBI lineage: Eukaryota > Metazoa > Chordata > Mammalia > Artiodactyla > Bovidae > Madoqua > Madoqua kirkii. Next base: position 4,775 of record SJYC01120739.1, read on the forward strand.
TTAATGCAAAATGTATGAGGATAGCAATAAGTCATTTTGTTAAAATGTAGAGAAAAGTGTTGCCTATAATTGTTTTCAACAAAAATTATTTAAAAGTTTAATAAGTTCAATACAGTGCAACAAAGATCTTTTCATTTTGATAAAGGTTATGACAGCTAAAATACAATGTGCTACGTCACATCTGACTCTGTGACCCCGTGCGCTATAACCCGCCAGGCTCCTCTGTCCATAGGATTTTCCAGGCAAAAATACTGGAGTGGTTTGCCATTTCCTTCTCCAGGGGATCTTCCTGACTTGAACTGAACCTGAGTTTCCTGCATTGACGAGTGGCTTCTTTACCACTAGTGTTACCTGGGAAGTGTTTAAACACAATGGCTTTGCTGAAAACAGGGTCATTTAGGTTTTTATTAGGTCATTCCCATCCCCAGACTATCACCTCCCTGTTTCCAAGTTGTTGATTCTGTCTCCTGGGAAAATATAGAGTTGTTCATGATTTTATTTCTTCACAGATCTACTTAGAGAATATTTACAAAGCAGTTACCTACTTTGGGGGACCACATTTATTTCCAGCATGTGTTCAAAGGTTTAAAAGGGAACAAGATCAGGAGCAGAGTGAAGGAGTGACATGGAGACCGTGTTTCCAAAAGCCATATTCATGGCCAACACTTAATTTGTAGAAAATCATGGAGGAAAACTCTATAGATGGGTCGCATGACTGATCAATAAGGATTTTTAATAAAAATTTATTAGGCAGATATTTATTTGTAGTATCATTGAAAGGGGTATAATCTTTAATACAAAAAGCTAAATTTTCCAGCTATATTAAAAAGACCAAGAAATTTGAATTCCCTGGAATAAATTAATAAGCAAAAAGCTCTTTAAAACATATTCGAAATATGCCATAGAAAGAGTGTAAAATAAGCAACATTTTACAGTCACAGTGAGGATCTGTTCTTGTGACCTCACTTTCTATCTCAGTCTGCATCACTGGGAATTCAAAAGCACCTTTTAACTAAGCAATAAAGGATTGCTTTTAAAATTTTCATTTCTCATAAAATAGCATTTATTAACAACCTTTTAGAAAGATTTAGAAATATCATGTGGAGGTTATTAGCATCAACATGATCCTTAAACCAGATGTTAACTTTCATTTACGTGCTCATTTTTCTTACACGTGGTCTGCTCTCTCCTTTTAGGAATGGCAAAATTCTATTCAGAAGAATGCAGGACTTGCATTTATTGAGCTCATCAATGAAGGAAGGTAATTAATTGTACAGTATTTAGACAACTAGTCAGTGTACATTTTATTCCACTGGGTGACTGCTCTTTCCTGCCATCTGTTCCAAAAATATGTAACAAAATATATCTTAGTTAAATGATTTATCACACAGGTACTTATAAAGGAACAAAGTTTAAAATGTTTAGCAATTTTCATTTGAGAGACAGGAAGCAGGTATGAAATAAAGGGACAAAGTCTGTAAGATTTTTGTGAGTTCTGAGCCATGTCTTACCAAATAGTAAAGTTGTTTTACACAGATCAAGTGAACCCAGTCTGCAGTCCCATCTGCTGCTCCATCTGTTTTCAAAGCCGTGTTCAGTGTTTACTCCCTCAGCCCATCTCAGTTCATGTGAAGTAGTTTCATTCGACCGTGTCATGCTCTCTGCTATTCCAGTAAAAATGTGAGAGAAGTTAAATGTAGGAACTACAATGGTTTGGCTAGGAACATGTTTATACCATTGTTAAAATGATGTTATGGTAAGATTTATGTTTGAGCTCATTATTGCATTTATCACTTTTATGATAAACTGTCGTTAATTATGATTTTTCCTGTACTTTATTGGCAATGAATATAGTAAGACAGATGTAACAGACAACATTCTGACATGTACAGCTTCTATTAGCCAAAGACTTGCATCCCTTACAACTTGAGTTTCATCTATGACAGAGTGCATTCTTTGGTAAATAATGCCTGAAGATTTGGCATAGTCTATGTCTTATTTGAGACCATATTTAATTATATTAATAAGGAAATAATTTTACTGTATGTAAAACTTATCTTTATCAAAAGAGGTGTCATGAAAGAATATTTTACAGAGTAGTCTTTTGAAACCTATGTTGTGTATGCTGTAACAACCTATTTTGAAAAAAGTTAAATACAATTTAGTATTTTTTAGAATTATAGAAAGTAGTTATAATTTTTTTTTTATTTAATCCAGGAAAACCTCTAAATGCTTATCATAATATTCTTTGTGCCATTTTAGATATGTTTTTCCATTTTTATACCAACAGTTTCTCCGGTAAAAATGATTTTGGACCAAATAGTGAAATATAGCTAGCTATAAATATATAATCACATTTCATATATATATTAACATAGCAAATGTCTATTTAACACCTACTATATGTGGCTTAGATGGTAAAGCATCTGCCTGCAATGTGAGAGACGTGGGTTCAATCCCTGGGTCGGGGAGATCTCCTGGAGAAGGAAATGGCAACCCAACCCAGTATTCTTGCCTGGAAAATCCCATGGACAGAGGAGCCTGGTAGGCTACAGTCCATGTGGTCAGAGTCGGACACGACTGAGAGACTTCACTTTCATATACTAAACATGATTATGGGCACTGGGAATAGATAAGTGAATGAGTCAAACATGTTTCTAAATTTTGGAGGTAAGACAGACTAGCACATACAATAACACAAGGGTGCTGTGATAGGGTCGGATGTTATAGGTACTAATCTGAGAAGAAGGCAGAGCACTTAACCTAGTCTAGAGGAGTGCATTCTCCAGTTGGTGGTAATGTCAGGGTTTTCAAAAAGTGCATCCAAGCAAAGCCAAGACCATGAAACAAAAATAATCTTTCCAACAAATGATGCTGGAACAACTGGACATCCAAAAATAATTGCAGACACAGACTTCATACTCACAAAACTTAGCTCAGCATGGATCATAGACTTAAATGTAAAATGAAAAATTATGAAATTCATAGAAGATACAAAGGAGAAAATCTAGATGACATGTTTAGTGATAAGTTTTTAGCTCTAAAACTAAAGGCATGATCCGTGAAGGAAGGAACTGATGAGCTGGACTTCATTAAAATGAAGAACTTGTGCTCTGCAAAAGACAGTATCAAGAGAATGAGAAGACAGCCACAGACTGAGAGAATATACTTGCAATAGACACATCTAATAAAAGACTGTTATCTAAAGTATACAAAGACCTCTTAAGACTCAGCAATAAGAAAACCGGTTAGAAAATGAGCCAAAGACCTTAACAAGTTCCTAAACAAAAGATGTACGTATGGAAAATAAGCATAGGAAACAATGTTCCTCATCATAGGTCATCAGAAAAATGGAAATTAAAACAACAGTAAGATACTACTGCACACTTATTAGAAGAGCCAAAACCCAGAACCCTGGCAACACCAAGCGCTGCTCAGGTTGTGGAGTGACAGAAACTCTTAATTCTTTACTGGTGGAAATGCAGCATGGAACAGCCACTTTGGAAGACCGGTTGGCATTTTTAATAAATTAAACTTAGTCTTCCCATACAATACAGTAGCCATGCTCCTTGGTACTACCCAAAGGAATTAGAAACTTACATTCACACAAAAACCAGCATGTGTATATTTATAGTCATTTTATTCACAATTTCTAAAACTTGTAAACAGCCAAGATGTACTTTAGTAGGTGAATAGATAACTATTGATTTATTTATCTGATGCATCAAGACAATGGAGTATTTATTAATTAGTGCTAAACAGAAATGAGCTATCAAGCCATGAAAAAACATAAAGGAACTTTAATTGCATATTTCAAGATGAAAGAATCCAATATATGAAAGAGCTACTGTATAATTCTAACTATATGATACTATGAGAAAAGGCAAAACTATGGACACAGTAAAAAGATCCATGGTTGCCAGGGCTTAAGGGGAAGCAGAGATGAATAGGCAAAGCACAGAAGACTTTTAGGAGTCTTCTGTGAATCTACCCAATATGATACTGTAATACTAGATTCATATCATTTTGCATTTTTCCAAACCTTTATAATATGCAACACAAAACATGAATCGTCATGTAAACTGTAGACTTTGGGTGATAATGCAGTCTATGAATGTAGGTTCATAATTTGTAACAAATGTAACCACTCTGATGGGGATTAGTGATAATGAGGGAGAGTTCAGTAAGTTGGGGAGGACATCTGGGATATCTCTGTAACTTCTGTTCAAGTTTGCTGTGAACCTTAAACTGCTCTTAAAATTAGTCTATAAAAGGAGTGAAAGTAGGGGCCCTATTGCCAAGAAAGAACGGCAACTCACCCCAGTATTCTTGGCTAGAGAATCCCATGGACAGAGGAGCCTGGCAGGGTCTATAGGGTCGCAAAAAGTCAGACACGACTGAGCGCTCATTGGTTGGTATAGTACAGTAAACAGAGCATCATCTTAGTTGAGAACTGAGAAGTGATTAGGACATGGCTAGATGAAAGAAAAAAAAAGTAGGAATAAAATTCTGGACTGAGAGAATAGTATAGAGCAAAAGCCTATTGATTAGAGCCAGCAAGACGTATTGCTGGAGAGCTCTTCTCAGTCACGCGAACAGCTGTTTCAGTACATGTTGTGTGCCAGCCATAGAGAGGCCAGGGTCATCCCTTATGGCAAGAGTCCTACCATGAAGGGGTTTGTAAGTAGTGCTAAGGGTGCAGGAGTGTAAAGGATGGAAGAAGTTTGGCATAATCTGCAGAGTGACATGAACTTCTGGGGCTGGAGACTGGAAGTGAGATAGCTGTCTGAAATTTCAGAATCTCGTTGAAGAAAATGGTGTCATAAACCAAGTAAGAGTGGCTATGAGGATGGAAGAAGTGGACAAGTTTGAAGTAGCTGGTGGCTCAGGTGGTAGAGAATCCACCTACAATGAGGGAGACCTGGTTTTAATCCCTGGATTGGGAAGATCCCTTGGAGGAGGGCCTAGCAACCCACTCCAGTATTCTTGCCTGGAGAATCCATCGCATGGACGGAGAAGCCTGGATGGCTACAGTCCATGGGGTCACAAAGGGTTGGACAGACTGAGCGACTCAACACACAACAGAACACTTAGAAATTAAATGTATAGAACTGCTGATAGATTGAATGGTAGAGAGGACAGAAGGAATCATGGCTACTTTGCCTTCTTGTTTAAGAGCTGGATAATTTACAATAAGTACAGTTTACTTAGAACAATACAGAAGGAGAGACATAGGTTCAGTAAGAGATGCTTTTATTTTTGGTTACACTGAGTTCATAGGGCTACCCAGGTGGCGTTAGTGGTAAAAATAAATAAGTAAATAAATCTGTTAGGGCTTCCCTTGTAGCTAAGTGGGTATAGAGTCTGCCTGCAATGCAGGAGACCTGGGTTTGATCCCTGGGTTGGGAAGATTCTCTGGAGAAGGAAATAGCAACTCACTCCAGTATTCTTGCCTAAAGAATCCCATGGACAGGGGAGCCTGGAAGTCTGCGTCCATGGTGTCGTGAGAGTTGGACATGACTTAGCGTCTGAACCACCAACCACTGCCAGTGCAGGACAAAGCTTTGATCCCTTGGTAAGGAAGATCTCCTGGAGTAAGAAATGTCAACCCACTCCAGTATTCTTGCCTGGAATGAGGAGAGGAGCCAGAAGGCTACAGTCCATGAGGTCGCAGAGTCAGACACAACTGAGCATACAGTCACATGCTCTGAATTTGTAGCACCTGTGAAAGTTCCAAATAGAAATGTTAGATTGATGGCTAAGATTTTGAGTGTCAGGCTTCAAGGAGACAGCTCTTGATGTTTAGTCACATGAGTTGTGTCTGGCTCTTTTCTGACCCCATGGACTGAATCTCCTGGAGTAAGAAATGTCAACCCACTCCAGTATTCTTGCCTGGAATGAGGAGAGGAGCCAGAAGGCTACAGTCCATGAGGTCGCAGAGTCAGACACAACTGAGCATACAGTCACATGCTCTGAATTTGTAGCACCTGTGAAAGTTCCAAATAGAAATGTTAGATTGATGGCTAAGATTTTGAGTGTCAGGCTTCAAGGAGACAGCTCTTGATGTTTAGTCACATGAGTTGTGTCTGGCTCTTTTCTGACCCCATGGACTGTAGCCCACCTGGCTTCTCTTTCCATGGATTTCGCAGACAAGAATACTGAAGTGGGGTGACATTTCATCCTCGAAGGGATCTTCCTGACATAGGGATCGAATCCACGTCACCTGCATTGGCAGGTGAGTTCTTTGCCATTCAGCCACTTGGGAAGCCCAAACAGACACTTCATGTAGAGATTCAGATTCAGGAGTTCTCCCCTTTCATGTGGTCAGTGGGGGATAAGGATGCAAATGTGGTGCTCAAGGAGAGTGTGTGGAGAGGAAACCCGGGGTCAGGCTCTTACTGCTGTTTCTGCTGGCAGTCTTCTTTCTCCACATCTTCACATGATTGATTCTTCTCATCGAGAATCAGTTTAAATGTCACACTCTCAGAGAAGCTTCCTTGACCATCTCATTGAGTTATCGATTCAGTAGCATTGTCTCAAAATACTTTCTTTGTACAAGGTTCAAATACCAATTCTCCTATTGATAAACTCAGTTCAGTTCAGTTCAGTGGCTCAGTTGTGTCCAACTCTTTGCTACCCCATGATTCACAGCACTCCAGGCCTCCCT
>SJYC01120740.1:0-20655 GCA_006408675.1 Madoqua kirkii
TGGAAAAAACTCTGATGCTGGGAGGGATTGGGGGCAGGAGGAGAAGGGGACAACAGAGGATGAGATGGCTGGATGGCATCACGGACTCGATGGACGTGAGTCTGAGTGAACTCCGGGAGATGGTGATGGACAGGGAGGCCTGGTGTGTTGTGATTCATGGGGTTGCAAAGAGTCGGACACGACTGAGTGACTGAACTGAACTGTGCTTTCCCATCAGAACGCTCTCTGTCCCGAACACACCCCGTCCCAAGCATCCTTGGAAAATGCAGATGCCTCTAGACTGAGAGCAGACCAGGCACCGTAAAGCCCCAGCGAGAAGCCGAGTAAGGCTTCCTGTGGGCCAGGGGCCTGGTCCCTGCTGGCGGGGGAGAGGGAGGCGGTCCCTGATGCAGACACAGTGCCGGAACAGGGGATGGGATCTGTAAGCCCCAGTCTCCCTACAAAGCACTATTCTAAAAGTCGAAACTGTCCTCTGCTCCCTTTCAGAAGCTGGAAAGCCCCTTTCCCTGCAAGTTCAGCCAGTTACCATCGACAGCCCTACTTGGCCATTCTGGAGAATTTTCACAGTCGTCTCAGCTTAAAAGCCACAGAAACCAGCTAGTTCATATCTCTTCCGCCCGAGGGCAGCTGATAAGAGATCGAACCACAAAGCACCTGTGCACTTAGGCCGGAAGCGTCTCCTTCTCACAGAGCAGGCTCACTGCTCAGCTGCTGGAGCAGAGCCAGCTCTCAGCCGGGAAGCGCGAGGCACAGGGCCTTCTACTAGCTTTTCAGCACCAAAATTTCATAATTTTTAAGAGGAAAGACACGTGTGAAACCCTCCCTACACACAGAGCTTAACGTACCCTGATTTATCTTAAAGCCATGCACGAGATGTAAGTGGCATTACGCCAGATGGAACGTGGTGATGAGCAGCTTTGTGCTGAAATTCCGTGAAAGCTGTGCCTCCACTCTGGGCTCTTCTATCACTTCAGCAAGTCTGAGCAGAGGCTTAAGAGAAGGAAGCTGTTTCTGCCAAATCCCTTATTTATAAAACAGCAGTGGAGATATTGCTGCCATCGTGCCCGTTTTCTTCGGGGACTCGAGTGTAACTGATAAACAGGCTGCTTGCACTTTGCACATTTTCTGCGTTTGTTCGTGTTTCCACCCAGACTCGGGAACCTCCTCCCTTGCTTTGCGTGAGCTGCTGTCGGCCGGGGGATGGGCTGGCGCTGAGGGCCTGTGAGGGCCTTGGGGTCCCGTCTCCGGTTTCTGGAAAAGGGGAGTCCCACTGCTGCTTCTCCTAGCGGCCCAGTCCAGGTTGATTTTCATCATTTAAGTTGCTTTTCTGCTCCAGAAAAATACCAACAGGAGCTTTCTTTATGATGCCCTGAGTAGGGGCAGGGGACTGCCGCCAGGGGTCCCAACAGGCTGCTCCTCAGGGAGCCGTGTCCCCAGGCCTCGGTCCTGGCTGCTGGGGGCTCCTCGGGGCGGCCGTGTCCCCAGGCCTCGGTCCTGGCTGCTGAGGGCTCTTCAGGGAGCCGTGTCCCCAGGCCTCGGTCCTGGCTGGTGAGGGCTCTTCAGGGAGCCATGTCCCCAGGCCTCGGTCCTGGCTGGATGCGGCCTCCTCTAGGCTGGCCGTGTCCCCAGGCCTCAGTCCTGGCTGCTGGGGGCTCCTCGGGGTGGCCGTGTCCCCAGGCCTCGGCCCTGGCTGCTGGGGGCTCCTCAGGGCAGCCGTGTCCCCAGGCCTTGGCCCTGGCTGGGTGCGGGGCAGGTGCTGTGGGGTCCTGCTTCCCCTCCTCTGGGTGTCCGTCAGCACGAATGTGCTCTTGGGACTTTGCTTCCACTCCAGCTATCTCTGCGAATCCAGAGGGAGAAGACACAGTTTTGGGGCCCCCGGGACGCGCCCTCTCCCAGGCCGCTGGCTGTGTTGGCCGAGGCCCCTGGCCCCAGCACTGGGAGGAACCCCCTTGGGCAGAGCCAGCGCTCGTGGGGGTTGGTCCCTTCCGGCACAGGGCCCCCGAGACCCTCCCCTCTCCGGCAGGTGCCGGCCTGGGCTGCCCCCGAGAGCCCCGGCCCAGGAGCAGGGGTTACACCCACCCCGTGCCCCCAGCTCTGGTCGCTGGTGCCTCGCGGGGCAGAAGCAGTTCTCAGCCCAACAAGGGGGCTCCTGCCATGTCCCCAGGCCTCGGTCCTGGCTGGATGCGGCCTCCTCTAGGCTGGCCGTGTCCCCAGGCCTCGGTCCTGGCTGCTGGGGGCTCCTCGGGGTGGCCGTGTCCCCAGGCCTCGGCCCTGGCTGCTGGGGGCTCCTCAGGGCAGCCGTGTCCCCAGGCCTTGGCCCTGGCTGGGTGCGGGGCAGGTGCTGTGGGGTCCTGCTTCCCCTCCTCTGGGTGTCCGTCAGCACGAATGTGCTCTTGGGACTTTGCTTCCACTCCAGCTATCTCTGCGAATCCAGAGGGAGAAGACACAGTTTTGGGGCCCCCGGGACGCGCCCTCTCCCAGGCCGCTGGCTGTGTTGGCCGAGGCCCCTGGCCCCAGCACTGGGAGGAACCCCCTTGGGCAGAGCCAGCGCTCGTGGGGGTTGGTCCCTTCCGGCACAGGGCCCCCGAGACCCTCCCCTCTCCGGCAGGTGCCGGCCTGGGCTGCCCCCGAGAGCCCCGGCCCAGGAGCAGGGGTTACACCCACCCCGTGCCCCCAGCTCTGGTCGCTGGTGCCTCGCGGGGCAGAAGCAGTTCTCAGCCCAACAAGGGGGCTCCTGCCGCCTCCTCCCTGGAGTCCTCGTGGGGGTGGGCGGACGGCCGCCCTGGCCTGGGCTCCGCTGTGGATGGTTCTCCTCCTGTGAATGGTTTAATCTTTAAAGTGTGAGACGGTGCACCCGAACCCTGTGTGATCCACTGTTTAACGTAGAAGTCCTGATCTGCGCGCGTGTCTCCGCGAGCAGGCGGCGGAACGCCGAGCCGAGGGGCCTGGGCCGAGGCTACCCTGCCCGAGGCCACCCTGCCCGAGGCCTTCGGACAGACACATCCCAGCGTCCCGCTTGGGGGGCTTCCAGCCGCTGAGCCCAGCCCTGCCCTGGCTGGGTTGTACCAGCGCTGACCTTCAGGAGCAGGGCCATCTCAGGGACCCCGACGGCCCCGGCGACGGTGGCAGAGGAGCGGTGAGACAGGACGGGGCCTGCAGTCCAGGCTGACGGCCTGCGGAGGGCGGCGGCTGGCTGGGTGACGAAGCCTGCTTTTCTGCGCAGTGTGGCCAGGCTGCTTCCACGCCTCCTAGCGAGGAAGCCCCAAGCCCCCAAGCTGGCTCGTGTCCTGTCGTGGACGCGCGCTGAGCCGGGGCTGCGGGGCTGGGCTCCCGGCCGGCCAGCAGGGTGGAACCTCGCCTGTTGGTGCAGAGACGGGACCGGGAGATGAGGACGCTGTTGGCCGAATGGCCACAGTCCGGAGTGGACCCGTCTCCCGCTTGGCGTCACAGCCCCCACGCCCAGGGGCCTGGGCAGGACAGAGCAGTGGGGCCTCCTGTCGGCCGAGCCCCCTAGCCCTGAGCAGGAGAACATGAGGCAGGGGGAGAGCGGCAGGCAAGGCCCTGTCCTCCCCTCCCAGACTCACCCCTGTCAGGCACCGCCAGGGCCATCTCACAGCAGCGGAAACCGAGGCTGAGAGACAGAGAGGACACCGGGGGTGCGGGGCAGGGAGGGGCACCCGTGCGGCTGGCAGCTCCCCATCCCCCAGCCCAGAGGCGTGGCAGCATCATCCCTGCAGGCCGCTTGCTACCCACGGCATCCGGGCTCACCTGCACTGGAAGAGGCCCCGCGGTTCCAGAGCAGCCCTCCCTTCCTGACGGAGGCCCAGGGCTGTGGCAGCTTGTAGACTGGGACCCGCCTGGCTGCCCTGGACGCCTGGGTCAGGGCTTCCGAGGGCAGTTATGGGGCCTCCAAGGTCAAGCGGCTTGCCCTGCTGACCCCATCCTGGGGCCCCTACATCCCAAACTCCATCCTGGGGTGCCCAGTGCCCTCTTGTTCTCTGCGGCTGTGATCAGACTAGAGAGGTGACCCGGGGAGGAGCAACTGGACGTGCTCCTTCATCTCCTGGAGCCGCCGGGGGACAGGGATGGATACGGGGACAGGGCGGGACGTGTGGGGGTCGTGGCCAAGGACACTGGCCGTCCTGTGTCCACACGGCAGAGATTTAGAGACTTGTCAAAGCCCTCATCTGCTACGATATCATGGAACCCCAGTTTTGAAGGTTATGCCATTGGGGTTCATCTGTATCTGATGGATTACAAGAAAATAAATCTAATGGGAGCCTGGGTTTCTAAAGAAATTCGATTATTCGCTCCCGTTTCCCTCTATTTCTGAGTACCAGAACTATCTCCAGAGCTTTGTCTCATGTAACGTCTTATAAAAGCTTAAAAACTGAGCTTTAACTTTGCTTTCAGAATGGGAGGAGGACCCAGGTTGGCAGTGCCTGGAGGCTCTTAAAGAGAAGACGTTTACAGAACAGCCGTGTGGTGCGACCGGCCCGCTCAGCACGGGGGGAGCAGGGGAGCCTCCACTCCGCAGGCTCACACCTTGCCCTCTCAGGCTTCCTCCGTCCCGCAGAGTCCTCCACCCGGCACCTGCCCACCTTTCACTGGTTTCCGTCTTATTGATTTACACGTCTAGTATCTCATAGAAAGTGAGAGTGAAGCCGCTCAGTCGAACCAGACTCTTTGCGACCCCATGGACAGTAGCCTACCAAGCTCCTCCGTCCATGGGACTTTCCAGGCAGGAGCACTGGAGTGGGTGCCCTTTCCTTCTCCAGGGAATCTTCCCGACCCAGGGATCTAACCCGGGTCTCCCGCACTGTAGACAGACGCTTCACCATCTGAGGCACCAGGGAGGTCCTAGCGTCTCATACCTTTGGCTAAAGTGTTTGCTGATTTTCATTTTGATAAGTTTCTTTTCTTTCTTTAGGCCCCGCTGCTCAAAGGCGACCCAGCAGAGCACCTCTGTCCCGGCCTGCCTGGCGCTGGGTCACTTGCTCAGGCGTCCGTCTCACTAGCTAAGCCCGGGCCAGACGTCCAGCCTCTTGTCCTCCTGGTGGTGGATGGATCAGCATGTCAAGACCCCTCCAAGTGGGGTCCTCGGGGAAGGGGGAAGACGGTGGACACCCAGAAAAGGGAAGGTGGGCTCCCCCTGAGACCACTGTCCACCCAGATCTGGTAAGAGGGGGACCCCCAGAGGCAGGGAGTGAACATCTCGACCTGCCCGTGGATGAAGAATTTCCTAGACCTCCAGACCTCATGGGTCTCCTGCAGAGATGCTCAGCATGGACTCAGTTCTCATGCATGTGAGACAACCGTCCTTGGAGGGAGGCCATCGCGGGCTGGACATACATGTGTGCGGAGCAGCAGCGTTCACCCCGGGAGCAGAGGCTGCTGTGGAAGAGAAACGGGCTTCCCCTCCAGAAGGTTCTCCAGGTGTGGGAGGGGCTGGTCCTGGTCCTGAGGGTCTCTGAGGTCCAGTGGGCCATGCGGAGGACCAGGAACGCCCACCCCGACCAGAGGACATACCCAGGCAGAGCAGCTCCTCCCCGGGAGGGTGAGCCTGGGGACTGTGTTGGTGAGGGTGGGGGTTGAGGCGGACTCTGCCCCCGCCCAGCCGAGGGGCTGCCACTCTCCGATGGCGCTGTGGTGGGGGAGCTCCCCGAGGGCTTGGGTGGGGTCCTTCATTCCCACCCGGCAGTCCACTTTCGCCCCCGTTTCCACTCTGCGGAGAAGGAGGCTGAGAACCAGGCTACAGCTATCCTCAGATGGAGAGAGAGCAATCCCCCAGGGGAGGGGAAGGCAGGCCCCCGGCGGGGGGTGGCGGGCTGAAGGGTCAGGGGACCCACTCCAACCGGCCCAGGGTGCACACCACCCGCCTCTCCTTCAGAGTCCTGGGTCCCCGGCAGGGCTGCCCTGCTGGCGGCCCCTCGGTCCCCACATGGACTAGTGGGGACCCCCGGCCACTGGCGCCAGCAGCGATGGGGCTGAGGGACTGCAGGTCTGTGGCAGATCGGGGCTAGTGTGAGAAGTCTGAAGCCCTTTCTCTCGGTGATCTCCCCGGGGAAGAGAGCTGTGCTCCTGGCCATCTGGGGTTCATCAGAAAGTGGGAGCCGTGGGTGCACCTGACTCCGCAGGCTGTATCTGGAAAGATCTCTTTCCAGCCAGCTCTGAAAACAACCAGATGGGCCCCAACTGGGCCCCAGAGATAAACCCTCAGAGGCATCTCTGCCCCTTCAAAAGCTTCCTGCGCTGATTGTAAAATCGGGACAGAGGCCTCCCGGGCCCCTGGGCTGCCTGCGGACAATCGACACCTGCCCAGGAGAAAACACGCACAGAACAGGGCTTTCCACTTCAAAAGAAGCCTGTTTCGGGTTATCTGATGTAGACGGCCAGCGTGGATTTTTTTCAAACCTCGTCGGTGCCTTTGACTCAGTACTGGAGATGCTATTTCTTTCGGAGGGTGAACCAACTAACGAGTATTTTGTTGTTTTAGTAAACGTTAGGCAAACATAATTTCAGGCCAGGAAACTTACAGGTGGTTCCGAGAAGGCTAGGCCCGGCGACGGCGCCCTACCCTCTGCTGTGGGGCAGGTGCGGTGGGGAGCTCAAAACCGCTTCTGAAAGTTGTACCAAGACGACCAGCATCGTCACTCCCTGAGCCAGAAATCAAGCCTCTGAGAGGCTGAGCAACTCCCCAAAGCCACACAGCGCCGGGCAGCGTCCCCTCCCTATGTCCAGCTTCCTTCTGTCCCTGTGTGGGGTTGGCTGCCCTCTCCTTCCATTTCTGCTTCTAGAAAACTGCTTTTCAATCATACAAAGGGGTCAGCGGCGACTCAGGGCTCTTTCAGCAGCCAGACCCCCTCCACCCCCAGTGGGTAGGGCTACACGTGTGCCCGCGTTCTGGCCCCTTCCTCCCGAGACTTCTGGAAGCGAGGGGTCACGTTTCCTTCTTAACAGAGCCTGACTCAGTCCCACGGTCCCGCGGTAAGTGCAGGTCCTGCCTCAGGAGCCACAGGAAAAGCCCCTGGGCGAGGGCGGCGCTGGGATTAGAGGATGTCTGAGGAGAAGAGCACGTTGGCGTGTCACCGTTTAACAAGAAGGAGCCATGGAGACAAGAAGCTTCCCACGGGACAGCAGTCCTGCCGCCCAGACGGCATCGGGCGCGGAGCTCAGCCGGACCCGCTTCCGCAGCCGCGTGGGCCGGTCCGTGGGGCGGCCCGCGGGGCAGGCTGGGGACCAGCGGGCGCTGGCGGCTCAGGGCCGTCACCGGCCAGGCGTCATGCAGTCCCCGCCAGGGCCCGGGTGCCCTGTCCACCCCCCGCCCCCATCCAGCATCACCCTGCCTCCACAGGGTCGGCTGTGCTTGAGGGTGGAGACATTCGCTGCTTGCCCTCTGGCCCCATGTCAGCCCCCGACAGTGGAGGGACACCTCTTCCCACAGCCTGAGGCCCAGGGAGGCCGCCCCGCCTGAGCACAGACATGGCCAGAGGTCCCCCGGCCCCACAGCCCAGCCCTGAGGTTCAGCACAGATGGCGCCAAGGGGTGACCTGGTGTGGGTGGCGGGGGACAGGAGGGGTCACCTGGGGAGGGGCTTCGTGAAATCACTTCTCAGCTGTGACCTCCACCCAGAAGGGAGGGAAGGTGTCTGAACACACACCTGTACACACGCACCTGTATGTGTGCACACACTCGCCCATGCACACACATGTGAGCACACACCTGCACACGCCCCACACACATGTGAGCAGACACCTGCACACACTCGTCCGTGCATACACACTTGAGCACACGTCCTCCACACACACGTGAGCACACACTTGCCCGTGCACACACCTGTCGCCCACCCGCCTGCTGGGGCTCCCATCAGCGCTGCAGACTCTCAGCTCCCACCTTCCTTGTCACCCTGAGCGCCACCTCCCTGGGGACAGCGTGGCGGCAGCGTGGGCGGCTCCTGACGCTGAGCTGCGAGCCGGGGATCGGGCTGCCTGACCGCAGGGGGCCTCGAGTCAAGCGGAGCCAGGCTTCCCTTTCTGACCAAGGCAGATGGACGCACGGGTGGGTCTGGGGGGACACCTAGGTGTCCACGAGCCCACGGGGGATATAGGAAGGCGCACAGGCGCACAGGCTCCCGGGTGGCGGTGATAATTCGCTCCAGAGGCTTCGTTTCTCTTGGTGTATTTCCTTCTCACGTGCCCAGTCGTGTCTGACCCTTTGTGACCCCGTGGACTGTAGCCCACCACCGTTAAAAGATGCTTCACTGCAAGATGCAGCCACACCCATCTCAAAGTGAAGAAACTGACTGTGGAGAACAGCAGGCCGTGAAGCGACGGCGTGAACGTGGGAGGGACCAGCTCGGCCCGTCATCAAGTCTGCATCGGACGAGTCAGCGTTTGAGGCTGAGAGTGAACTGAAGACAATTTCAGCCAAACCAAGAGTGAGGTCGTGACCCCTCCCTGGGAAGGACTTCGGAAAGGCGTTCACTGGGATGAAGAGAGATGAGACCAGAAGGAAAGAGTGAGCACAAGAAGCAACGCTGGCCAAATACACGCTGTGAATGCAGAGAGGCCGGACCGCAGGAGAGCAAGGCGCCTTCGACGGGGAGGCTTGAGCGGGATGGAGCTGAAGTGCGGTGAGCAGGCGCAGTGAGGTCGGAGAGGAGTGGGTGGGCGCAAAGCAGTCTGTGCTGTTTGCATCATGAGAGGAAAGAAACACTTGTTAAATTTAAACTTTCCTAAACAAGAGTGTACACCAGAATATAAACGGCAACCCGCTCCAGTACTCTTGCCTGGATAATCCCGAGGGCAGGGGCGCCTGGTGGGCTGCAGCCCGTGGGGTCGCCAGGCGCCGGACACGACTGAGCTGCGTGCACGCAGGTCAGAACGTGAACGCTGACCACTGACACAGGACACGCTACATTTTAACAAGCACACCTTTGCCAACTCGTAGAATGAAAAAAATGTATAATGATCAAGCCATCATAAAGCAAAGGAAAAACACTGCAATTAGAAAGCATAAAATATTGAAAACAAATTCACATAGACTCAATAATCGTCAATGGACTTAATCAGCCATTAAAATATGAGGGATGGGACCTGTGTTAAACAGCATCACAGACGGGTTGAAAGCAAACGTGTAAACAGATCTGTCAGGAAGCATAAAGCGCAGAGAAAGGGGGCTGTGACACGGGGCAGGCCGAACAGGCTTCCGAGAGAGAAGCATTATCAGCGGCATCAGCCTCCAGCGCAGGGATGAAAGGAGCCATTCACCAGGAAAATCAAGCGCTGCGGGGCAGAGGCCTCGCGGGACAGGCTTCCGTGTGCCCAGCAGGCGGGGAGCGCGCCAATCCGCAGTCACGGGACTTGTCATCACAGCTGCCTCAGGGACTCGCTTTTAGTAGACGCAGGTGAACTCTGCCCCAGACAACTCCCGGAGGGTCTCTGAAAACTGGCCGAGGAGGCCACAGAGACACCTCCACACACGGGAACCGGAAGCAGAACAGAAGACTCCTCGAAGGCGAGGCTGGCTCTCAGACTCCACAACACCCGGGAGACACAGCGCCCAGGCGTCTGGCAAGACCGCTGCTGCCTGTGAGCTTTTAAAGGCCGTCGGCGTGAATCCTAGGTCAGAGAAGAGGGAATATGGAAACTGAAAACATTTCCCACTGGTACCGAGCTGCCGGATTTAGCTAGTGCAGCGTGAGGCTGAGTCTTAGCAAAACAGAGGGGAGGGGTGATGAAATGGAGCAGACGTTAGCGCAGCGGGACAGGAAGCAATGCCCAGAGCACCGCACGCGTGAGACGGGGTCTTTGGAAACCTGGGTTCCATGGACCCGCTTCTGGCAACGTCCACCAGACAAGAAAACTTTAAAAGACCGAAACAGTTTCTTTTTGATAAACAGAATAACGTTGCTAGGCCTCTGGCAAGACCACACAAGGACAAAAACCAAGGAAAACAGAAATGAGCAGTGATGCAAAAGAAGAACGGGGAGGCGTCTGCAGTCACCATGCTTAAATCTTACGGGAAAACCGTGAGCAAGTCTGTGGCTAAGCTTAAAAACGGGTGAAATGGAAAATTTCCTCGCATACGTTTACAAGCTGACTCTGGAGGCAGTAGAAAGTGACGCGACTGACAAGCTAAAGGAAATGAAGAAAAGCGCCCCCTCCCCGAAGGTGAAAGAGGAGAGAGAAAAGTCGGCTTAAAGCTCAACATTCAGAAAACGAAGATCCTGGCATCCGGTACCATCACTTCATGGGAAATAGATGGGCAAACAGTGGAAACAGTGTCAGACTTTATTTGTCTGGGCTCCAAAATCACTGCAGATGGTGACTGCAGCCATGAAATTAGAAGACGTTTACTCCTTGGAGGAAAGTTATGACCAACCTAGACAGCATATTCAAAAGCAGAGACATTACTTTGCAGACTAAGGTCCGCCTAGTCAAGGCTATGGTTTTTCCTGTGGTCATGTATGGATGTGAGAGCTGGACTGTGAAGAAGGCTGAGTGTCAAAGAATTGATGCTTTTGACCTGTGGTGTTGGAGAAGACTCTTGAGAGTTCCTTGGACTGCAAGGAGATCCAACCAGTCCATTCTGAAGGAGATCAACCCTGGGATTTCTTTGGAAGGAATGATGCTGAAGCTGAAACTCCAGTACTTTGGCCACCTCATGTGAAGGAAGAGTTGACTCATTGGAAAAGACTCTGAAGCTGGGAGGGATTGGGGGCAGGAGGAGACGGGGACGACCGAGGATGAGATGGCTGGATGGCATCACCGACTCAATGGACATGAGTCTGAGTGAACTCCGAGAGATGGTGGTGGACAGGGAGGCCTGGCGTGCTGCGATTCATGGGGTGGTGAAGAGTCGGACACGACTGAGCGACTGAACTCGAACTCGAACTCCCCGCCACACCCAGGTGATTAACATGGGGTCCACCTGTGTGATCTGCGAGCGAGGGGCTCCTGCTTTTCAAAGACTGCTCTCTGACATCCAAGAGATGGGACCCTCCAGGGAGCGGCGCGGGGCCTGGGAGAGCTCTGCTGTGATGATCAGGCCGGCAGAGCACAGGAAGGGGTTTTACAGGCCAGTCTCATCCGTGGGCAGAAGACGCAGAATGTCAGCAGGCTGACTGCAGCAGCGCGCTCACAGATACAAGAGCGTCACGTGTGGGCTCAGCAGAAATGGGGGTGGTGGGAGCAAGGTGGGCTCAGATGCAAACAGGGGCTTCCCTTGTGGCTCAGGCGGCAAAGAGGCCTCCGGACAGAGCAGGAGACCCGGGTTCATCCCTGGGCCGGGAAGATCCCCCGGAGCAGGAAATGGCAGCCCACTCCAGTGCTCTTGCCTGGGAAATCCCATGGACGGAGGAGCCTGGTGGGCTGCAGCCCACGGGGTCACGACTGAGCGACTGCCAATAACAAGATGAAAAGCCTTGCGCTGAAACCACGCGGCAGGCATTCGGAAAGTCCTGCTTTCTGCTTCTGCATATGTTTAAACCTTCCCACAATACAGTGATTTACGAGTGTGAACAAAACCCTCACAGTCAGCATTGTTCCTTCCACGCACAGTTGGGTTAACATTTCCTAATGCAACTCATTTTATTAACAGATTAAAGGAGAAAAGAACATGGTTGTCTCAAAAATATTCAAATTTCACACTCTTTTCAGTATCATCTGTGTATGCAAGTCAGAACAGAGTTTTCCCTTTGTCTAATAATAATGTATTTACCGAAAATCACTCAGAAATTGTGAGGTAGTAGAAAGGCTTACTTTAAAATGAAAAAGGAATGTGCACTAGCTTTCTTTATACGGTTGGTGAAACCCTGGTGGGCCTGCAGACCTCTCCTGGGGGCTACGGCCTGGCCTTGGGCATGACGCCCCCGCGAGATGGGGCGACCCCACTATCCATCGTGCATCTGCCTCAGGTCCCCCAGCTTTCACGTGTGGCTCCGGGGTAATACTCCACCTTGTCTGCCTCACACCTTTGTCTTGAGTGACACAGGGAGACCCTGGGGAGGTGACATGTGAAAGGTGCTAAGTGAGCATTAATCATTAACCGTAGGTGCTTGTTAAAGATAAACAGCAAATAATACACCCCAGTCATTGCCAAGTACGCTGTGAGTCTGAGTTAATTAATACCTCTCTCAGCCCAGAGAGTTGACTTCCTCTCAGCTATAGGCTCCTAAAATCCTCTGCTAAACTAACTATTTTTCCTAAATTGCATGTAAACGCACAGTCTTCACCCTAAGCGGGTCTCTGATACCGTCCGTTTCCCAGCTAATCCAGCGGCCGGTTTGGGGTTCCACAGCCTCTGCCTGGCTCCTGGCGGAGGCAAGTGCACAGAGAAGTTGGCTCTTTTACTTCCTGTTGTCTTTCCTGACCACCTCCGGTCTTTTTTGAGGGAACTTACCGAAGCTCCTGCGTAGCAGTTTTAAGCACAAGAGACTGTGGATCCGCCCACCTCTGCATCCTAACAACTCCATTGCTTCCAACAGCTTGACAAAATGAAAAGATATTTGACAGCAAATAAGATAAATAGAAAAACAATAAAATGAAATTCAGCTCCAGGAACTATTATTCTCCCTCCTTGATGGCATCACCAACTCGATGGACATGAGTCTGAGTGGACTCGAGGAGTTGGTGATGGACAGGGAGGCCTGGCGTGCTGCAGTCCACGGGGTCGAGAAGAGCCAGACACGCCTGGGCGACTGAACTGAAAGTTACAACTTGGAGTGAGTCTTAGGATCCGTGAGGGAGTCGGATGAAACAAGTGTTGGTTTAGAATCGAGCAAATCACCACGGCTGGTCATCCCAAGCACAGAGGTGCACGGTGCCCTCAGGGAGCTGCGTCTGGAACCCATCAGCCGGAGGACGTACCTGGCAGCCCAGGGGGCGTTCGCTGTCTGCGGGCTCTGAGCCCGTCCTTGTACACGCCCCAAAGCGAGACTCTGTGTTAGACGATTTCTCAGCAGCTTGTCTGGTCATCAAATACCAGCCTGCTCTGGAGGAGGCTGCCACGGAGCTCCAAGGCTTGACCTCGGAGACCCAGGGAGACGTCTGGAGACATGTGAACTCCGGGTGTTGTCAAGGAGGGGAAGGTGTGCTCTTCAGGACTGCTAGGACCACACAGGCGCCGAGCAAATGGCAGGGAGCAGACGCTTTCCAGCTGCTGACCAGCTGCTCTCAGACGGGGTTCAGAGAGCTGCTATCAGAAGTGCTTGCCGGGACGGACACAGAGGGTGCGCCTGGGGCATCTGTGGGCCCCGGACCTGCTCAAGCTGGGGCGGAAATCCTCGCTTGGCCTCTGCGCATCAGCCGAGCACTTACTGCTTCAACAAGCCCCCTGATGCAGTCTGTTCAGTGTCCCTGGGGATTAGAAATGCCTTTATCCGTCGCAGACAGCCTACGGACTTTCCTTGGTTGGGAGTGGCCGAGGAAGAGGCTTCCTCCCTGTGGTCCAGCAGCCCTGCTGGGCCGGCCTCCAGGCTGCTCTTCCCTCTCCATAGGAGACGCAAACCAGTGCGTGCAGTGGGGACAAGCCTGCTGACGGGCGGGCCGTGGGGAGGGCCCCGACCAGCACCGCGGCTGTCCCCACCACACCGGCCACCCAGGAGGTGGTGGGAGCCACAGGGACTGATCTGGGGCTCCAGGCTGTCTGCGTCATCCGGCCAGTGGAGTGGACACCCGGCCAGTGGCGTCTGATGGGACCACGGCACGGAGATGGAGGAAGACGATTAAGGAGAAAGAAGTCAAAGTGCATGGGGGCTAACGACTTGCTGCTCCGTGTGCTGGGGGCTTTATCCTTGGTGAGGAGATCACGGCTGCTGCTGCTGCTGCTAAGTTGCCTCAGTCGTGTCCGACTCTGCGCGACCCCATAGACGACTCCCCCATCCCTGGGATTCTCCAGGCAAGAACACTGGAGTGGGTTGCCATTTCCCTCTCCAATGCATGAAAGTGAAAAGTGAAAGTGAAGTCACTCAGTCGTGTCCGACCCTCAGCAACCCTATGGACTGCAGCCCACCAGGCTCCCCCATCCCTGGGATTCTCCAGGCAAGAACACTGGAGTGGGTTGCCATTTCCCTCTCCAATGCATGAAAGTGAAAAGTGAAAGTGAAGTCACTCAGTCGTGTCCGACCCTCAGCAACCCTATGGACTGCAGCCCACCGGGCTCCCCCATCCCTGGGATTCTCCAGGCAAGAGTACTGGAGTGGGCTGCCGTTTCCTTCTCCAAAGTGCATGGGGGCTAACGACTCGCTGCTTCGTGTGCTGGGGGCTTTATCCTTGGTGAGGAGATCACGGCTGAGAGAAACATAAAAAGGGAAATAAAATGGAGTGAACAGTAAAAGGGAATGAATTGATAAAAGGGAAATAAAATGTAAACATGGCAATAAAAGTATTGGTCAGGAGTTCTTGTTTGTATAGGGATGTTCTTCTTAGAGATAAGAACATATCCTTGTTTCAGGGAAAATTCCCACTTCTTACTGGGCTAAGGGACTGACGTTGCGAAAATGCTTCAGTCTCCTTTGGAGTCTGAGTCACTACTGCTCGGGGGTGTTTCCTGCAGGGGACCGCGCCCCCAAACCGCAGAACGGCCGTGAGCCGCGTGTCTGGCCTCACGCACACCCCTCCGCAGCAGCTCCCCCTCGACAGGGACGGACCTCCCGCCACTTCTCAGACCCACCTCCGCGTAGGTGGTCACAGGCCTCTCCAGGCACAAGCCTAGCAAGGTCTCCCGGCATCTGAGAGCTTGATTACACACCGGTCAGGGCCAGACCCCCCGCGAACATGGGGCTGGAGGCTCAGCCAGAGCCCACCTGCCAGGAAGCACCCCCTCCTGCTCATCTGCAGCAAGCATCCCAGGAAGCAGCCTGGGGCAGGCCGGCAGGACGTCGGGTGCCGTCGGCGGTGACTGTCCACAGCGGGGCTGCCGCGGGCGGCTGTGAGGGGCTGCCCCCACCCGGCAGGACTGACCTGCGGCGGACAGCTGCCCACTTCCTGTCCTGCTCCCAGCTCAGGGCCAACCGGAGGACCCTGAGTGCGCCCTCCCAGGCTCACGGGACCCCCACTTCTGCTGACCCCTGCAGCGCCCCCGCGGCCTCCAGCACTCCTGCCCTCTTCCCACAGGAAGCTCCCCCACCCGCCGGCCCAGCCTCTGCCGGACACTGTTGGCGCTGGTTCTGACGGCGGCTGACCCCGGGCTTCAGCAGCCCTGCGTGGACAGCCCCCGCCCGGGGTGGTCTTCCCTTACTCCCGTGCCTCGAGGACTCCTATGTCCAGGACGAGATCTGGACCCTCTGGGAGCACCCTGCTGGACCCACTAGCCTCCCTCCCACCTCAGCTCCGCATGCCTGCTCGACTGTGGGCTCCCTCCCCATCGCCCCATCTCCCTGCTTCCCTCACCCCTCAGCCCAGCACAGCTAAACCTCTAACTGCTGTCCACGTGGGGCCCAAACACTGTTCCTTTGGGCCCCGGTGCCTGGCATTGACCTCTTCAGGGGCTGCTAGGTCGTCCTTAAGAAGACTCTTGAGAGTCCCTTGGACTGCAAGGAGATCCAACTGGTCAGTCCTAAAGGAAATCAGTCCTGACTACTCATTTCAAAGACGGATGCTGAAGCTGAAGCTCCAATACTTTGGCCACCTGATGCTAAGAGCTAATTCACTGGAAAAGACCCTGATACTGGGAAAGATTGAGGGCAGGAGGAGAAGGGGACGGCAGAGGATGAGATGGTTGGATGGCATCACCGACGCGATGGACATGAGTTTGAACAAGCTCTGGGAGAGCGTGCTGCAGCCGTGGGATCACAGAGTCGGGCACGGCTGAGCTGCTGAACAGTTGCGGCAGCAGGCTGCCCTTGCTGGCTGCACATTTCCTCCAAGTGGACAAAGCTTCCCGGAAATCGGTGCCCCGGGTTTCCGTAGCCCAGCCCCAGCAGCTGGCACGGTTCCTGTAAACGCAGGGGCTCAGTGAATGGGCCTGAGGGCAGGGAGCGGTGAAGACAGGCTTTGGGTGGTCGCCCAGCGGCCCCCTGGCCGCGCGAGAAGAATGCAGGGCGTCTCGCCCCCTGCGGCCCTCTGTGCTCTCTCTCAGCTCTTCCTCCTCCCGCTCTGAGTGCTGACAGGCTGTGGGTGGGAGCCACCTCCTCGTGGATTTAAACCACAGGAATTCTGAGATGGTGCTGCTCGTGGGCGCAGGTTTATTCTGGATCTGTAGGGGCACCGCCCGCATGAGCTCTTCCCACGTGGGCAGTCCCCCCGGGGCCCCCCCACTCAGGACTCGTCTCTTCCAGTCCATCCCCAGGAGCCCCTCTAAAGCCATCCCACGGGAGGTCAGGGCATCAGCACATTCAGCCGCTAAGAGGAGAAAAACCTGTTTCCTTAAATCAAACAAAGTGGTTTGATAAAATGGCTGAGGTATCTTCTCTGATACAATTACACGTTTTTTCTAATTTTTATGAATTAGCTATTCTTATCTGTTTAATTTCTTAGTTTGACTTTGATACTTAAAGACCTAGTTTATCCTTTATAGATTCACTTTCTTGCTAAAATATTTGTACTTCACCCATGCTGGAAATTACAAATGATTCCTAATGATCCCAAAAGTCAGAGAGTAAATCTCTCTTTTTTTGGGGGGGGGTTCAGGGATGGGGAAATAGCTCACCCGCCTTCAGATGCACTGGAAGGACCCCCTTGGTCGAGTAACCCTCCACCCTCCCCGTCACAGGCCACCTGCAGCCCAGAGCAGCTGCCTGCTTTGTCTTCCCTTCGTCCTGAGCAGTTACAACCACATCTGTTCAGAGGAAAAACGGGCTAAAAACACAAACTGTCCAGGCACGTGAATGGAATGTCCCAGTTAATCTCTGTTTCTGCACTCTGCCCTCGACCTTCTGCCTCCCTGAGCGACTTTCTTCTCTCAGTCTCTGGCGCCTCTGGGCTGGAGGCAGGCTTTGCCTTCTGCCGCCGATGTTCTCAGCTTCGATTCTGCGCGCCTTAGACATTCCCCACGGGGCCCTCCCTGCGGCGCTCGCCAGCCCGCCTGTGC
This sequence comes from Madoqua kirkii, assembly GCA_006408675.1. Classification (NCBI taxonomy): domain Eukaryota; kingdom Metazoa; phylum Chordata; class Mammalia; order Artiodactyla; family Bovidae; genus Madoqua; species Madoqua kirkii. The sequence continues at coordinate 17,032 of SJYC01120740.1, forward strand.
TGCTCCCGGGGGCCAGGGGCCCTTGCCGTCTGTCTGTCTGTCTGATCTGCTGTCTGTCTGGCTCTCCATCTGCTCTTTACCCAGCTGTAGCCTCCTCTGCGGCCGTGACCTCCTGGGCTGTCTGGGGGGGACAGGCTGTTGGCGTGGTTGGATCACTGGTTGGTTGGTCGGCACGGGTGACTTTGCTGGGTTATTGACAAGGTTGATGGCTGGTTGGTTGGTTGGCTGGTTTTGTTACTTTGCTGGGTTATTGGCACAGTTGATCACTGGTTGGTTGGTTGGTCAGCATGGTTACTTTGCTGGTTAACTGGCATGGTTGACGGCTCGTTGGTCGGTCGGCGTGGTGACTTTGCTGGGTTTTGGCACAGTTGGTCCCTGGTTGCTCAGACAGGCCCAGCATCATCTGGGTGGGGACGCATTCCTGTCTGGCTGACTTCAGAGGCTGAATCATGAGGAAACAGCCTGGCTTCCGAGAAAGAGAAACGCAGTGAGGACGCCCACTGCGCCCCTCCTGCACTGACCCTGCGAGACCTTAGCCAGAGGCAGAGCCGGGGGCGCCCTGTGAGGCGAGGACAGAGCCCCTGACGACGACAAGGGCGCCTGCAGGTGCAGACGCGGCACTGCCGCCCGAGCTGGGGGAGGCTCTGCCTGACGCGAGAGGGCGGCGCGCAGCAGGACACGCCCTGAGAAGGGGGCTTCACAGCCACTGCTCTGGGTGCCTGGCGAGGGCGCAGGCTGTGGACAGTGTGCGGACCGGGGCAGGGCTGGCCTCTCAGCCTCTGGGTCCTCCCACAGGACCCCCACCTTCTCAGGGGCCCCTCTCGTCTCCGGCCACACGGGTGAGAATCAGACCATTAAAGAGAAGGCCCCGTGAACTGAGCTGCGGCCACTCAGCCCGTCCGAACCTTCATGACCCGGTGGATTAGCCCGCCCGGCTCCTCTGTCCACGGGATTCTCCAGGCAAGAGTACGCTCTCCTCCGGGGGCATCTTCCCAACTCAGGGATCGAACCCGGATCTCCCGCATTGTGGGCGGATTCTTTACCAGCTGAGCCCCCAAGCAAGTCCAAGAACACTGGGGTGGGCAGCCTGTCCCTTCTCCAGGGGATCTTCCCGACCCAGGGGCCAAACTCGGGTCTCCTGCACAGCAGGCGGACTCTACCAGCTGAGCCCCCAGGGAAGCACCTGTCCCGTGTACAACGTTTTACCAAACCCCATAACTGGCAGGTTTGGCGTCTTCCTCCAAATATCAACACAGTTTTAGAAAAAGCTTAGGAAGACGCCTTCAAGTGGATTCCATGAGGCCCACGTGGGAATTCTGTCCAGACTCAGTGGAGGCCTGGGCATCGATGTCTGTGCCCGGCCCTTGGAAACAGGGGTGTTTTAGAGGCTGTACAGAAAGCACCCCTCTGTTCTGCCCTCACCTCTGGGAACCACCCAGTCTGAACAGGTGAACTTCTTTATTCTAAAATGTTAATTTCCAAAGAGTGCCTCTTGAGACTGTTTGTTCATGACTATCAAGTGTCTAGTATAAAATCTACTATTTCAGCTTGCTTTCTTGTCTGCCTTCAACAGTTTCTGCCTATCTGTGCATTTAACTCAGGACAGGCTGATGGAGCCCAGACCTCATGAGGCTTCCTGGGGGTGGGTGATGCCCCTGCCCCCCAGGCCTTCTCTCTGCCTCCAAGCCACAGGAGCAGCCTGGAAAACTTCAGGGTAAAGTGCTCTACGAACTGAAGATGCTCTCAGCAAGGAGAGTCCCGAAAATCCCACCTTCTGGAAACGCTGAGGGAAATTTCCTTTGAAAAATAAACACCACACACAAGGGATTCGTTTCAAAAGCACTTTTATGCTCAACACACGAGTGTTGCCAAGACTGTGGCGTGGACTCACATGAAGCGCATCCTCCCCCTGGGGTGAGAGGGCATCCTACGGTGGAAGGACGAGGGTTTGCTGACCACCAGCCACGTCCCTGGCGGGGGAGGCTGTGGGGACAGACTGACTTGCACAGACAGCGGCGTTTCGGGTGTTTATTCACCTGGAGCATTTGACAAGGACTCATATGCCACCCCGTTTCTCGAGCCCAGTGCTACAGCCATCAGAACACCGCCCGCCCCCGACATGCACAGGACCGGGGGCACCCATCCCGGGCTCGGGGCACAGGGCCCGGGAGGCGGGACGTCAGCCTGCAACCCTGGAGTCCTGGAGACGTCCACTGGGCCCCGTGGGCAATGCACCAGGGTCACGGCCTAGCCCAGGGGCGACGCCCGGGGTCACGGCCTAAGCCGGGGGGCGACGCGCCCAGGGTCACGGCCTAGCCCGGGGGCGACGCACCCAGGGTCACGGGGCCTGCAACCCTGGAGTCCTGGAGACGTCCACTGGGCCTGGGTCACCCTGGCGCTCCTCCGAGGGGACCCCTGTCAAGGGGCAGCTTCTGGGTGGGACCGAGTAGAGGTGCCAGGTGACGGCCTGCACACCACGACCCGAGCGAGGCCGGGCTGCTCCTTGGCCGAGGGGCTCCTCTGCTGGCAGGCTCGCCCCTCACACCGTGGTCATGACCTTCAGGGCGGCTGGCTGGAACCTGCGGATCTTCCTTTTGAGGGCTTTGGAGGCCTTGACGCGGCACAGCCTGGGCACCGGGGGCAGGGCCAGCCTGGAGCTGGCGCGGGCCCGCTGGCCCAGCCGCCCGCCACCCCCTGAGTCGCTGCCACTGGACTCAGCGTCCCCAAAGCGGCTGGCGGTGTGGTCGCTGGCCTCGTCCCCGCTGCTTTCGGCCGCGGTGGAGAGGAGCAGCGAGGCGCACTCAGCGGAGCGCTCCGAGCTGTCCGACGCGCTGCGGGCGCGGGAAATCTGCCGTGCTGGCGGGGGCCTGGGCCTGGCGCACACAGGCCGTGGGCTGCCCCCTCTCCGGGCTGCGGGTCTGTGGGGCCCCAGGCCGGGGTCTGGGCGTGCCCGGGCTGAGATCTCCACCGAGGACTGCCACCGGCGCTGCCTCTTCCGTGCTGCCCCCCCGGGCGCCCCCAGAGGCGCGGCTTCCCAGGGGAACAAGGCCTGGGCTGACGCCCGGTGGCCCTCCCGCCGCGCCACCAGCAGGGGCACGAAGACGGACACGGGGCACAGGCTGGACTCGGAGCAGGACCGGCCGGGCGCCTCTGCGGCCAGCGCGGGCCTCTGGGCAGTGCTTCCCGACTCTAGGGCCAGCCTGGGGACCCCGAGGGCACCCCACTGCAGCTGCAGCGTCTTGTCACTGGGCCCCCTCCTGACCGTCACAGGCTTGGTCTTGGGGGGCCCCGTGGGGGAAGCTCCGCCGGGGACCAGGCGGGGGTGGGCACAGTGTCCGTCCACACGCCCACTGGGCCACCTGCCTCCGCCCGGCCAGCCAGCAGGCGCTGACAGCCGAGCGGGGCAGTGGGGAATGGGGGCCCGGCCACAGGCCAGCTGGGGGGCGTCTGGGTGGGCCTCCCCGTGTGTGTGGCTGTGACGTGGGCCACGTCCCCCCTCAGGATGGCTGCTGGGGCGTGGGGATCCCACAGAGGGTGTGGGTACTGGCCGGGCGAGGCTGTCCCCGCCGGCGGCCCCGCTTACCACTGCCCGCCCGGGGCTGCAGGCCGGCCTCTCCAGGCCAC
>SJYC01120741.1:0-30647 GCA_006408675.1 Madoqua kirkii
AAGAAACACAAGCTGGAATCAAGATTGCTGGGAGAAATATCAATCACCTCAGATATGCAGATGACACCACCCTTATGGCAGAAAGTGAAGAGAAATAAAAAGCCTCTTGATGAAAGTGAAAGAGGAGAGTGAAAAAGTTGGTTTAAAGCTCAACATTCAGAAAACGAAGATCATGGCATCCGGTCCCATCACTTCATGGGAAATAGATGGGGAAACAGTGGAAACAGTGTCAGACTTTATTTCTTTGGGCTCCAAAATCACTGCAGATAGTGACTGCAGCCATGAAATTAGAAGACGCTTACTCCTTGGAAGAAAAGTTATGACCAACCTAGATAGTATATTCAAAAGCAGAGACATTACTTTGCCAACTAAGGTCCGTCTAGTCAAGGCTATGGTTTTTCCGGTAGTCATGTATGGATGTAAGAGTTGGACTTTGAAGAAGGCTGAGTACCAAAGAACTGATGCTTTTGAACTGTGGTATTGGAGAAGACTCTTGAGAGTCCCTTGGAGTGTAAGGAGATCCAACCAGTCCATTCTGAAGGAGATCAACCCTGGGATTTCTTTGGAAGGAATGATGCTAAAGCTGAAACTCCAGTATTTTGGCCACCTCATGAGAAGAGTCGACTCATTGGAAAAGACTTTGATGCTAGAAGGGATTAGGGGCAGGAGAAGAAGGGGATGAGATGGCTGGATGGCATCACTGACTCGATGGATGTGAATCTGAGTGACCTCTGGGAGGTGGTAATGGACAGGAAGGCCTGGCGTGCTGCGATTCATGGGGTCGCAAAGAGTCAGACATGACTGAGTGACCGAACTTAATTGAGCTGAGTCTGGATAGTCACACCAGGGTTTGTCTCCCGAGGGTGCCTCCTCCTGCGGGCCCGACTCAGTGATGTCAGAGCGGGACACGGGAAGGCAGGTTACCTGCAGGTTCACCATCACAGGCCAAGACAGCACTGGGTCCTGGTCCACCTCATACAGGTGCTGGAGCCACAGCAGGACACAGTGGAGGTCCCGAGGGTGCCTCCTCCTGCGGGCCCGACTCAGTGATGTCAGAGCGGGACACGGGAAGGCAGGTTACCTGCAGGTTCACCATCACAGGCCAAGACAGCACTGGGTCCTGGTCCACCTCATACAGGTGCTGGAGCCACAGCAGGACACAGTGGAGGTCTGCCTTGGGCTTGTGCCTTCGGTCTTGGGGACAGAAGGAAGGGGGCATGAGGACACGGTCTCGGCTGGTACTTTACACTCTCATCTCCCTTTCACATCTTCACCCTCCCTCGGAGGCAGCTAACAGCCCCACTTCACAGATGAGCCAAACAAGGCTCAGAGAGGGGCAGGCGCTTGCCCAGACACACAGCTGGTGTGTATAAAGGAGGGGGGAGGACTCCAACCCAGGTGCAGCCGAAGTGGTCACCTCCCACCACCCACACTGGGGCCATTGCTGAAGTCTGGAAAGTCTTCATTCTTATTCACTGGTGAGGTCCTCATTGGGCCTGCCCCTCCAGCCTCCTGTTCTCTGAAAGGTTCTCTCTGCCTCAGCCCCTGTGAAGGGGGTTGTGGCCTTGTAACCCTGAAGATGAGGCACCATCACAAATGTGACTGTACACAGTCACTGCAGTGTTATTTCTGCCACTGAGACGTAGGAAAGTGTTATAATACAGCCTCCATCTTCTGGTCCTTTGAGACCAGATGAGGAGGGCAGTCCTGCCCATCCCACAGAACACGGGGACAAAATGACCTATGCTGTGGGGGGACAGTGATGCTGTGGGCTCCTGGTTACTGCAGCCTAAGAGGTCTGCAAATTCTCTCCTCTCCATTCGTAGAGCCGAGGTTAGGGACTTGAGCTCTAGAATCAGGGAAGGACTTCTCGGTGCAGAACATGAAGTTGACAAGCATAATGGTGATGAAGATGGTGGTGACGAGAATGATAATGACAGCAGTGATCGTGCTGGTGGTGATTCCTTGAGGTTTCAAGCAACAGGAGGGGCAGCGGGCCTCACAGCATCCCTTGTGGCTGTGGCTCCCCTGGCTCAGTCTATACCAGTCTCTCTCTAACTGGACGGACTTGACCAGCCCAGCCACTTTCGTCTACAGAGTTGAGCCACACTCAGCAACACCCCTCTATCAGGGACAAAGATGCCCTTTGGCTTCTGCCTCTTTCCCTCCTCCTCATTCAACAGACACTTACACTGGAGGGTGACAACCCTTGGTGGGTCTCTGAGAGCAGAGGGGGAGCTGAGACATAGTGAGCCATGTCGTTGAGATACATGCAGTGTAACAGAGCAGGTACGGTGGAGCAAATGCCTTGGTGATATGAATAATGGGTACATGGCAGCTGTTGCCTCCTCCAGGAAGCCGTCCCTGTTCACCTGCTGGGGGCTTCCCTCTGTACACAGTCACTGCATATGATATTATCCAGACCCACCTTGTTCCCGCTTGCTGAGTGACCTGCTTCCCTGTGGGCCTCAGATCCCTCATTGGGCAGATAAAGAAACCAGGTGACCTCACAGAGCCTGGACGACTCTGAGGAGGGTCCTTTGTCTGGTGAAGGGTTGGGGGACCCGGCTGACATGGGGAGGCCGGTGTGAGTCTGGACACCTGAACACCTGCCGCACCTTTCTGGAGAGTCCGCAGGTGCTCTGTGTGGTTTGAGCTGTACTTCCAGCCGGGGATGCTGAGGATCTGCAGGTGGACGCCTGGGGGCAGCGTCAGAGCCTCTTGCTGCCTGGAGCCTCAGCCACGCGGGGCAATCTCTGCAAGGCAGATGGACAGCAAGGAGAGGCTTTGGGCCAAACTCTCCTCCTGACTCTCACAAGTCCCCCACTTCATCTGACCTCACTCCCTCCCACCTGTGGCCCACACGGCTGGCAGCCTGAAGCACCCGTTGCTGCAAACGCCCCAGCCTCCCTTGAATCTCTGGTCCAGTCAGTTCAAACTGCAGCCTGGGAGTTGGGAGCAGAGAGAAGACACCATTTCTTCAAGAATTTGCAGGGAGTTCACACAGAGACCTGCTCTGTGAACAAGGTCTCAGCCGCCAGCTCCTGTGCTGTCATCTATTGCTGCCTCTGCCCAGTGGGACTCAGCCCTCCTCCTCCAGGAGATGCTCGGTCCAACTCTGGACTCCAGCTGGAGCCGCCATCTCTGCACAACTCTCAGGCCTCAGTGATTGGTCAGGCTTGGGTCACGTGATTCGATCAGGGCCAATCAGAGCCTTTCCCTGGCATCTCTGCTCTTGAAACAGGAGTCTAGACTCCTTCCCTGGGGCTTCCTTGGTGGTTCAGACGGTAAAGAAACTGCCTGGAATGCAGGAGACCTGGCTTCGATCCCTGGATCAGGAAGATCCCTGGAGGAGGAATACACACACACACGCACAGGCACAGGCACACGCACACGCACACACACACACACAGCTGTATGACTTCTATCTCTGGCTGCTGTGCCCCCAGTACAGCTCAGGGCGTACCCGAGCGACGGTGTTGCTCTTGTAGTTCCTGTAGGGCCTGCGCTGCACCTGGTAGCCATCATTGTCCGAGTAGAGAACTCGCCCCGTGTCCAGCTTGGTGCTTGTCCTCAGGATGGCCTCGCGGTTTGGCTCCAAGAGGCCCACCCGGTACTCCTGCTCTATGCGATGGCAGAGCAGCTCCCCATCAGAGCCCTGGAGCCCACGGGCCAGCCAGGAGTAGATGGTGAACGTGGGCTCACTGTCGTTCACCTCCCTGGAGGAGAAGCAGGACAGGTAGGTCGAGCCTGAGGAGTCTTCTGGATGCCCCGCCCTTCTCCTTTCTTCCTGCCTCTCCTTCTGTTTTCCCCCCTCCATCCTTCCTGCAGGTTGGGGGCCGGGTAGCCTGCTTGGGCAATAGAACAGGAGGGACCTTGTCCTCTGAAGACTGGTTACCCGACCAGGCCTGGGGGCTGTGTCTATCCTGCTCGTGAAAACACAAGAGCTGCTCCCGTGTCTAGGTCACCGCCACCGTGGGCTCCTGTCCCGCCTCTGGACTGAGGTCCCGCCATGGTGACACAGCGCGGGCAGAGCAGGACTGCGGAGACGGGAGCAGCTCATGACTTCAGCGAACTTCCGTGGAGGAAGGACCGTGTGCCAAGCCCAGGTCCAGGAGCTGGGTGTCTGAAGCATGCCGGGCCCTCATTTCCTCACTCCCCTGCCTGTGAGCACCTCCACGTGCTGAGCACAACCAGGGGGCCGCCCTCACCTGTAGAAGTACTGCCGGATCTCAGTCACCAGCGGCCCCTCCACGATCTCCATCCTCACAGCCTCCCACGCTGGCTCTGCTCTACCATTGGGTGTAAACACATAATTATCTGAAATGGGGCCATGATTGACACCACTCTTCACATGATACTCCATGAAACTCTGGGTCACCAATACTGTTCGGTTACTCTGCCTTCACAGGAAGGAGAGAGAAAAGAGCGTCATCGTCACGGACGATGTGCCATCCTTATGCTAGAACCAGGCTCACAGAGCCTCCATGGAGATGCCAGCCTGGAACCAGGGGTGGACACAAACAACCTCCTCAGCTCTTCAGTGACAGCTATGAGGCCACTGAGTGAAGTTCACACACTTGGCTTGGAGGAGAGCTGACTGGACCCACCAGAGCCCATGCAGCATCAGACCCTATCTGTGTCCAGGACTGGATTTCACAGAGAAGGGCACACAGGCTTCAGTGCAGGCTCCTGAGGATACAAGTAGAGTGTATCATGTCTGCAGAGGCTTTGCCTTCATTAGCCTGGCCCCGTTATCCTAGATGCCAGCAGGGGGATATCTACTCCTTCATGAGGTCATCAAGCCAGGAAGTCTGTCACACTGGTGCTGTCCCCATGTCACTTGCCAGGGCCTTCACTTAACCCTTCATCCTTTTCTCTGGACCCTCACAAGTAGGGATTATGAACATATCTCAGGACAGAGGCATAGCACTCTGGGAGATGCGGCCTCATCTCCTGAGATCCCACACCCTGGAAGCGCCAAGGACTCAGACTCAGTTCCAAAGCCACACTCCACTCTTACTCCCTTAGGTTAGGGCTGGCGGCATGGATACACTGGGGATAAGGGAGGAATCGGCCCAGAGCCTTGCACACATGGATTTGCGTTGTTGCCCTGGGTGTGGCCTAAGCAAAGGCACAGCTATGCATTTGTATCCCAGCTGACCCTGTCTGGCAGCAGGGGTTGAAGAAGTGACATGTCTGTGCTCCTTTGTGAATTTCTGTAGGGCTCTTGTGGCCAAGGAAAAAAGAGGTCTTGGAGGAGGGCCCACCTGAGCTCCTTAGAAGAGGGGAGGAGGAAAAGAACCGTTTTCATTAGTCGGGCACCCAAGCCTTTCTCATCCGACCCCAGGGCCCCACCCCTAGCTTCCTTTCATAAAATGTCCTCTCAGTGCCATGTTGAAACTTGCAAGTCAAACCCCACTATGGGAGACATTCACAAATCATGCACCTGAAGATTGATGTGTATCTAGAAAATAGGAAGAACTTGTATTATTGTTGTTGTTCAGATGGATAATACATGTCCAACTCTTTGTGACCCCATGGACTGCAGCACAACAGGTTCCCATGTACTCCACTCTCTGCCAGAGTTTGTTCAGATTTATGTCCATTGAGTCAGTGTTGCTATCCAAGCAACTCACCCTCTGTCACACCATTCTCCTTTGCCTTCAATCCTTCGCAGCATCAGGGGCTTTTCCAGTGAGTCGTTTCTTCACATCAGGTGTCCAAAGTGTTGGAGCTTCAGCTTCAGCATCAGTCCTTCCAATGAATATTCAGGGCTGATTTCCTTCAGGATGGACTGTTTTGATCTCCTTGCAGTCCAAGGGACTCTCAAGAGCCTTATCCAGCACCACAGTTCAAAAGCATCAACTCTTTGGTGCTCAGCCTTCTTTATGTTCCAGCTCTCACATCTGTACATGACCACTGGAAAAACCATAGCTTTGATATATTTTGGACTTCCCTGGTGGCTCAGATGGTAAAGCATTGTATATAATGCAGGAGATCCAGGTTCGATCCCTGGGTCAGGAAGATGCCCTAGAGTACTCTTGCTTGGAAAATCCCATAGGCTAGAGTCCATGGGGTCACAAAGAGTCAGACATGACTGAGTGACTTCACTTCTACTTCTTCTTCTTGATATATATGGACTTTTGTTGGCAAAGTGATGTCTCTGCTTTTAATACACTGTCCAGGTTTGTCAAAGCTTTCCTCCCAAGGAGTAAGCATCTTTTAATTTCATGGCTGCAGTCACCATCACAATGATTTTGGAGCCAAAGAAAATCAAATGTGTCATTACTTCCGTTTTTCCCCTCCTATTTGCCATGAAGAGATGAGACCAGATGCCTTGACCTTAGTTTTTTGAATGTGGAATTTCAGGATGTCTTTTTCACTTTCTTCTTCACCCTCATCAAGAGGCTCTTTGGTTCCTCTTCACTTTCTGTCATTAGAGTAGTATCATTTGCACATCTGAGATTGTTGATATTTCTCTCAGCAGTCTTAATTCCAGCTTATGATTCATCCAACCCAACATTTTGCAAGATACACCCTGCATGTAAGTTAAATAAGCAGGAAGACAATATACAACCTAGATGTACTCCTTCCCCAGTTTGCAGTCAGTTCATTGTTCCATGTCCACTCCTAACTGTAGCTTCTTAACCTGCATACATATTTCTCAGGAGAAGGATAAGGTGGTCTGGTATTCCAGTCTATTCCAGAATTTTCCACAATTTGATGTGATACACTTAGTCAAAGGCTTTAATGTAGTCAAGAAGCAGATATTTTCCTGGAATTCCCTTGCTTTTCTATGATTCAATAAATGTTGGCAACTTGATTTCTTATTCCTCTGCCTCTTCAAAACTGAGCTTGTATATCTGGAAGTCCTTGGTTCATTTATTGTGGATGTCTGTCTTGAAGAAATTTGAGCATAACCTGTTAGAGTTGGTGCAAAATAATTGTGGTTTTTGCATTGTTGAAATTTGCTTTTTGATATTGGAATACATTCTTTAATAAATAAAGTTATATGTCATTTCAATGTGCATTTCTCACTTTATGTTTTTCTGCTAATGGCATTACTTCCCATCTGTTTTATATTTATTTTAGGCTACAGAAATGATGTTAGACAAAAAGCAAATTTCAACAATTTTCTTATTCAAAATAAGTTGTAAAGCAGCAGAGACAACTTGCAACATCAACAATGCATTTGGCCCAGAAAACTGCTAACAAATGTGCAGTAATGTGATGATTCAAGAAGTTTTGCAAGGTAGATGAGTGTCTTGAAGATGAGGAGAATATTGGCTGGCCATCGAAAGTTGACAACAACCAATCGAGAGCCATTACTGAAGCTGGTCCTCTTACAACCACGTGAGAAGCTGTCAAAGAATTCAGTGTCAAAAATCTACCATCATTCAGCATTTGAAGAAAATTAGAAAGAAGAAAAAGCGTAATAAATGGGTACTGGCCACCCACTCCAGTACTCTTGCCTGGAAAATCCCATGGACAGAGGAGCCTGATAGGCTATAATCTATGGGGTCACAAAGAGTTGGACACGACTGAGCAACTTCACTCACTCATGAGCTGACCAAAAATTTAAAAATCAGTCATTTGAGTCTCATTTTTTCTTATTCTATACAACAAAGATGAACCAATTCTCAATAGAATCATGAAGTATGGCAAAAGTGGATTTTGTACGATAGCCATCAATGGCCAGCTCACTGGTTATCTGAGAAGAAGCTACAAAATCTTCCCAAAGCCAAACTTGCACTAAAAATGAAAAGTCATAGTCACTGTTTGGTGGTCTGCTGCCCATTTGATCCACTACAGCTTTCTATATGCCAGCAAAACCATTACATCAGAGAAGTATGCTCAGTAACTCTCAAATGCTTCCACAACCAGCAAGAGACAGAAAATGCTTTCCAAGAGTTCATGGTATCCTAAAGCATAAGTTTTTATGCTATAGGAATAAACACTTTTTTTCTTATTGCCAAAAATGTGTTAATTGTAATGGTCCCTATTTTGATTAATAAAGATGGATTTGGGCCTAGTTATAATTATTTAAGGAGCCTCCCAGGTGGCACTGGAGGTAAAGAACCCATCTGCCAATTAAGAAGATGTAAGCCATATGGGTTAGATCTCTGGGTTGGAAAGATTTTGTGGAGGAGGGCTCGGCAACCTACTCCAGTATTCTTGCCAGAAGAATCCCATGGACACGGGAGCCTGGCAGGCTATGATTCACAGGGCCAAAAAGAGTTGGACCTGACTGATGTGACTCAGCATGCATGCACACACATAAGGGATTTAAAATCCACTGTCTGAAACCGCAAATATTTTTGCCCCCCCAAAACAAATTGTTTGTGAAATGAGCACAGCTGTACAGTAGCTGGAACATTCTTTGGAATTGCTGCTGTTAGGGACTGGAATGAAAACTGACCTTTTCCAGTCCTGTGGCCACTGCTGAATTTTCCAAATTTGCTGACATATTGAGTGCAGGACTTAAACAGCATCATCTTTTAGGATTTGAAACAGCTCAACTGGATGTTCATTACCTCCACCAGCTTTGTTTGGAATCATTCTTCCTACGTTGAAAGAACTTTTACAACTCCATAATAAAGAACAACCCAATTCTGAGATGGGCAAAGGATCGAAAAACACATTTCACCAGAGGAGATGCAGAAATGGGCAACAGGCCCATGGAGAGATGTTCAGCGTCTGCAGTTCTCAGGGCATGCAAATCAAAGTCACAGTGAGGTGCCACATCATATCCACTAGCACGGCTATACCCAAAAGGCAGATAAACACAAGTGTAGGTGGAGATGTGGAGAAATTGGACCCGCGTGCACTTGGATAAGAATGCAAAATGGTGGAGTCACGTGGGAAACAGTCCGGCGTTTCACAAAGAGCTTAACGTAAGAGTTCCTGTGAGCTAGTAATTCCACTCCTAGGAACTAACCCAAGAGAAAAAAGAGATTTGCTCACACAAAATCTTGCACATTCATATTCACAGCAGCCTTTTCCACCATAGCCCCAGAGTGGAAACCACCCACATGCTCATGAGAGGAGGACTGGACAAATGAACCTAGGGATACCTGTCAGAGGAATGTTATTGGGCCCTGAAGAGAAACAGAGTTTCACTCACACTGCAATGTGGGTGAAACTTGGGAAAATCAGGAAGAGAGACAGCAGGCCATGAGTTCTCCTCCTGGGGGGCAATGTGTGGGGTTGTGGCTTAGACGTGAGGCATCTGCAGGTGGGCAGGGAGGGGTTGGGAGCTGGAGCTGGCCTTTCAGGGGCTCTGCAGAAAAGGCATGGAGCTCTGATGGCAGAGCTCAAGCTGGCCTGCAGATTCCACCTTTCCCAGCCAGACACTGGGGCGGGGTAGTGCTCAGAACCTGCTGGGGTGAAACCCCATTTCTGCTGCTCCCCCACACTCTCTGCAATCTATCCTGCCTCTGTGCCTGATGCCCTCTCAAGAAGGACTTGTGGGCTGACTGGAAGACTGAGCCCCATCAGGGGCAGGGGGTCCTGGTCTGTTCTTTCAGACTGCTGACAGATGACGGGGCTGAGCTCCAGGTGATACTCACTTCACACCAATGCACCCTGCCTCCCTCCCCCTCTCTGTCTGCCTCTTCCTTCTCTTTCCTTACCTCACTTTCTGCCAGATGCTCCCCCAAGTTTCCTATCCACTCCCCCCACCCACAGCCTTCTGCTTTGTTAGGAGATCACATCAGGAAACAGAAGTGGATGTGTAGGACAAGAAGCTGAAGAGGAATAGAAACTGCCTGGGATGAAACCTGAGCATACACATAGAGGCTTCAAACTCTGGGGAGACTGTCCTGGGCTCAGCTGCCAAAGAATGCTGGTGAGTGAATAAATACTTGAGTGGATGAATGGATGGATGGATGGATGGATGGATGGATGGATGGATGGATGGATGGATGGGAGGATGGATGAATAGGATGGGTGGATACATTGATGGATGATGGATGGAAACGTGCAGGGTTAGGTGCATAGGTGAGTGGGTGGGTGAGTGCATAGATGGATGGGAGTGTGGGTGAATAGATGGATTTTTGTGACTCTGAATATTAAAAAGTAGACAACATGACTATTACCAATTCCCAGGATGTGATCTGCAATGCCCCGTTTCCCATGAATCAAACTCTTAGGAATAAACAAATTCAAGAACGGCTATATGGATCTGGCCTAGATTCTCACTCCTAAACGTAAACCTGATTGCACTGCAGGGAGCTTCCCCATCCCCACACCCTCGCCCTGCAGCTGAGGAAGTGAAGACCAGGAAGGGCATTCCTTGCCCAGGTCCCAGGGTCCTCTTGGCCTCAGCAGCAGCAACAGCTGCATCTCACCTCTCCCAGACGCTGTGCATCAAGATGGTGTCCTTTTCTGGGAACACGGTGTAGCAGTCATTCTTCACAGGCACTAGGCTTCCACCACCTGCCTGCCACTTCTCCTGAGTCTAAGTCCAAACTGCCTGGAGCTGGCCAAGGAGGTCACAGGCTCCCCAGTGTCCTCCTGGGGCCTCCTGCTGGGCTGGATGCTGTAGTGCCGGTAACTGAGTCCTGGGATCGTGGTCAGCACGTGCAGCTCATAGGCAGAGGGCACCTCCTTTGATCTTTGGAACTGAAAGGCCTGAGGGACAAGATGAATGATGGATGTCAGATATGGAAGATGCCTCAGTCTCCTTGGAAACCCTGGGCTTACACACCTGGTGGGTGGAGTGCTTGCTCTGCCCGGAGAAAGCCGGGTCATCCATCACTGGGCTGGGCTGCTTTCCTCTCCTGCATCCTCTCTGCGCAACAGAGTCAGCGCTCTTCCCCGTTCTTCCTTCTCCAGCAGGGCTGCAGACCACCTGCCCTCCTCCACTCTTTCCGGTTCCTACCTCTGAGCCTTTGCTCATGCTGTTCCCTCCGCCTGGAAACCTCTTCTTTGGAGGGTGGGCTCTTGTCTCTTAATCCTCCAATTTCCCCGAGGAGGGAGGCTTCCAGGTCACCCCTGCAGGCCTTTCTCCATGTCCACGTCATCAGATTCAGGCAAGGGAATTGGGCGACACCACTGAAGCCACGTGGGAAGTGGGGGATGGGGCTCGCTCAGTGGGGAAGAGATGTCATCTCTGGGTCCTGTGGGGAGGATTTACGGAGCTATGAGCAAATTCATGTTACTTCTTACAGCCTCCAGCCTGGCCTTTCTCTGAACTAGCAGACACCCTGTCCCCGCCCCACACCCCATACCTTTCCTGAAGGTTTTCCTTCACCACACTTAACATCTGTCACTTTCTACACTTTCTTATTTTCTTCCTGCCTGAATCCCCCACTGGAATAGGAGCCCCCTGAGGGCAGGGACTTTTGTCTACTTGGTTGTTAAAGTTTCTCCAGTGCCTAGAGTAATGCCTGACACATGGATCTGGCCTAGATTCTCACTCCTAAACGTAAACCTGATTGCACTGCAGGGAGCTTCCCCATCCCCACACCCTCGCCCTGCAGCTGAGGAAGTGAAGACCAGGAAGGGCATTCCTTGCCCAGGTCCCAGGGTCCTCTTGGCCTCAGCAGCAGCAACAGCTGCATCTCACCTCTCCCAGACGCTGTGCATCAAGATGGTGTCCTTTTCTGGGAACACGGTGTAGCAGTCATTCTTCACAGGCACTAGGCTTCCACCCACCTGCCTGCCACTTCTCCTGAGTCTAAGTCCAAACTGCCTGGAGCTGGCCAAGGAGGTCACAGGCTCCCCAGTGTCCTCCTGGGGCCTCCTGCTGGGCTGGATGCTGTAGTGCCGGTAACTGAGTCCTGGGATCGTGGTCAGCACGTGCAGCTCATAGGCAGAGGGCACCTCCTTTGATCTTTGGAACTGAAAGGCCTGAGGGACAAGATGAATGATGGATGTCAGATATGGAAGATGCCTCAGTCTCCTTGGAAACCCTGGGCTTACACACCTGGTGGGTGGAGTGCTTGCTCTGCCCGGAGAAAGCCGGGTCATCCATCACTGGGCTGGGCTGCTTTCCTCTCCTGCATCCTCTCTGCGCAACAGAGTCAGCGCTCTTCCCCGTTCTTCCTTCTCCAGCAGGGCTGCAGACCACCTGCCCTCCTCCACTCTTTCCGGTTCCTACCTCTGAGCCTTTGCTCATGCTGTTCCCTCCGCCTGGAAACCTCTTCTTTGGAGGGTGGGCTCTTGTCTCTTAATCCTCCAATTTCCCCGAGGAGGGAGGCTTCCAGGTCACCCCTGCAGGCCTTTCTCCATGTCCACGTCATCAGATTCAGGCAAGGGAATTGGGCGACACCACTGAAGCCACGTGGGAAGTGGGGGATGGGGCTCGCTCAGTGGGGAAGAGATGTCATCTCTGGGTCCTGTGGGGAGGATTTACGGAGCTATGAGCAAATTCATGTTACTTCTTACAGCCTCCAGCCTGGCCTTTCTCTGAACTAGCAGACACCCTGTCCCCGCCCCACACCCCATACCTTTCCTGAAGGTTTTCCTTCACCACACTTAACATCTGTCACTTTCTACACTTTCTTATTTTCTTCCTGCCTGAATCCCCCACTGGAATAGGAGCCCCCTGAGGGCAGGGACTTTTGTCTACTTGGTTGTTAAAGTTTCTCCAGTGCCTAGAGTAATGCCTGACACATAGTAGGTGCTCAAGAATATTGAAATGCATTCACACTTAAAGAGTGCTGCCTTTGGGTGGGGAGGGGGATGTTTCATGTTGGGTCAGCTCAACCCAACCCCTTCCCTGCGCCTGACCACAACAGAGGAACCCTCCCCATCTGTCTCAGTTAAGGCTGCTGCCCTGGCCAACAGGTCACCACCCCACACTTCAGCTGTCCACATCTGTGTCTGTTCCTTGAATTCCATGGGGACTTCAGTGTCAGGGACAAGCACTCAGCTAGGGGCCACACCAGAACAGACATGCAATTGTGTTTACTGAATGGCTGACTAATGGCGTCACCTCCTCCACCTCATCTGGGAAGGGCTGGCTGGGTGACAGTAGGGTCACCTCTAGACAAGTCTAGCTCCAGGTCTGGGAAGGCCATGCGGAGAGACAACACAGGATGTGGGTGTCTCAGAGAGGCAGTTGGGCCCTACCTGTAATATAGCACCTCCATAAAGACGCACATGTAGGACTCCTGATGGACTTCTCATGCAAAGTGGATATTTTCCTGAGAGTATATATGCTCTCCATGTAACCCAGACCACTGTGAGACCTTATAGGGTAAGCACAGCAGAAGGGACTTCTGGTCAACTCAGATGCCCAAAGCCTAGGGTCAGACCCCTGGGTGGATCCACTGACCCTGATGGTGACTCACCCCATGACACTGTCCTCACGGTGAGGGCAGCGTGTCCCATGTTTCCTTTAGACACCCTATGTCTGGGGGCCCAGCGCAGAGCAGGGGCAGCAACAGGGCATGCACCATAGACAGGATGTCCCCCTCACCTGTGCAGGCACAGGAAGGCCTGACTCGTCTGTGATGCTGACATTAGGGAAGCCCACAGTCAAAGTGATGATGGTGGTGACCGACCAGGCCAGCGGGTCATAGATCACCGCAAAGTGACCCCCACGCTCTGGGCCTGCACACAGAGAACAGGCTCTAGTGACTGCTGGACCTGACCCACATCTCATCCCTGGTGCCCCTCGGAACAAGAGAAATGGCAGATGAGCCTGGCCCTGCAGAGTCCAGAGGGAAGGACAGACAGACACATGGGATCCCACGTGCAACTTCCTCCTCATCTGCTCAGGCTGTGTCCTGGATCCCAGGCGGGGTGGAGGAGGCATCCCCCCAGAGATGAGCTCCTCACTCATCTCTTCCTATCAGCCCACTTTACTGG
Organism: Madoqua kirkii; assembly: GCA_006408675.1. Classification (NCBI taxonomy): domain Eukaryota; kingdom Metazoa; phylum Chordata; class Mammalia; order Artiodactyla; family Bovidae; genus Madoqua; species Madoqua kirkii. Next base: position 13,822 of record SJYC01120741.1, read on the forward strand.
TGAGGACACAGGTCCAGAGTGAACGGTCAGCTGTCCAAGGTGACTCATGTCCTAAGGCATGGCTCCAAAGCTTGAGTGCTTGGCAATGTACAGACAGAACTCTCTGGACCTTGGAGGGTCAGGGTCAATCACCAAGGTCAGCACTGGAGCCCTCTTTGGTATGAACCTGGATTCTCTTTCCGCTCCTTCCCCACCCCATATGCCCCAGGCTATGACCACATTTGATGACTTCTGGATCTGGCCGCTGCCCACGCAGTTCTCACGGCTGGATGCCTTTCTGGGGCCTCCACCTGCCCCTTCCTTGGGGAGCTGCCCCCATGAACTCATGGGAATGGCTGGCCTCACAAGACACTGGAAAGACCCAGTCCTACCTCCATTTCTATGCCTGTCATCCCTTCCACCCCCAGTCCCTGTGGGCAGGATTCCAGTCTGCTGCACTCTTGACCCAAGGGCTCTTCCAGAGTCTGAAGGTAAGACGGGCCTGCACACAGACACAGAGCCAAGGGCAGAGCTGGGCAGGAGAGGGGAGGGGCAGGGCGGGGAGGGCACAGTGAGAGAGCAGGGTGACTGTGGACCCTGGGGAGGTGGGCGGGCCACACACTCCTGCAGGGACAACAGTTGTCTCTGGCCCAGGATTTTCAAAGATGAAGCCCGTCGGCTCCAGGCAAATGGGGTGATCCTCACTCTCCACCTGTGAAACCCTCATAGACAAAGAGGCTGGTCACATGGCAGCCCAGATGTGATGTGCCTCCAAGCTGAGCTCAGGAGGGAGTGCAGGGGCCAGACTGGTCAAGGTCCCTGAGAAAACTGCATGCCTCCTGCAGAGCTGGGGAGCACTTGGCTAAGGTCCCAATCCAACCTGTCTGACTCTGGGCAGGGCCATGACCTGTATGTTGTGCCTGAGTCCTCAGCTGTGAAGCGAGGACAGTGACAGTTTCAGCTTTCAGGATGTGTGATTCCTGTTAAGTCACTCAACAGTGTGTGACTTTTTGAGACCCCATGGACTGCAGCATGCCAGGCTTTCCCATCTCTCTCCATCTCCTAGAGCTTGCCCAAACTCATGTCCATTGAGTTGATGATGCCATCCAATCGTCTCATCCCTTGTCATCCTCTTCTCCTGCCCTCAGTCTTTCTCAGTATCAGGCTCTTTTCCAATGAGTCAGCTCTTCACATCAGGTGGACAGACTATTGGAGTTTCAGCTTCAGAATCAGTTCTTCCAATGAGTATTCAGGGTTGCTACCTTTTAGGATTGACTAATTTGATCTTCTTGAGTACAAGGGACTCTCAAGAGTCTTCCTCAGCACCATACCATAGTTCAAAAGCATCCATTCTTTTGCGCTCTGCCTTCTTTATGGTCCAGTTCTCATATCCGTACATGACCACTAGAAAGACCAGAGTTTTGGCTATATGGACCGTTGTCAGCAAAGTGATGTCTCTGCTTTTTAATACCCTTCTTAGGTTTGTCAAGGCTTTTCTTCCAAGAAGCAAGAGTCTTTTAATTTCATGGCTGCAAGTCACCGTCTGCAGTGATTTTGGAGCCCAAGAAAATAAAGTCTTCCACTCTTTCCATTTTTCCCCATCTATTTGTCATGAAGTGGTGGGACCAGATGGCATGATCTTCATTTTTTTTGAATGTGGAGTTGTAAGCCAGCTTTTTCACTCTCCTCTTTTACCTTCCTCAAGGGGCTCTTTAGTTCCTCTTCTCTTTCTCCCATAATGGTGGTATCATCTGCATATCTGAGGTTATTGATATTTCTCCTGGCAATCCTGATACCAGTTTGTGCTTCATTCAGCCCAGCATTTCACATGATATATTGTGCATGTAAGTTACATAAGCAGGGTGACAATATATAGCCTTGATGTGCTCTTTCCCAATTTTGAAGCAATTCATTGTTCCATGTCCGATTCTAAATGTTGCTTTCTTCACATCAGGTGGACAGACTATTGGAGTTTCAGCTTCAGAATCAGTTCTTCCAATGAGTATTCAGGGTTGCTACCTTTTAGGATTGACTAATTTGATCTTCTTGAGTACAAGGGACTCTCAAGAGTCTTCCTCAGCACCATACCATAGTTCAAAAGCATCCATTCTTTTGCGCTCTGCCTTCTTTATGGTCCAGTTCTCATATCCGTACATGACCACTAGAAAGACCAGAGTTTTGGCTATATGGACCGTTGTCAGCAAAGTGATGTCTCTGCTTTTTAATACCCTTCTTAGGTTTGTCAAGGCTTTTCTTCCAAGAAGCAAGAGTCTTTTAATTTCATGGCTGCAAGTCACCGTCTGCAGTGATTTTGGAGCCCAAGAAAATAAAGTCTTCCACTCTTTCCATTTTTCCCCATCTATTTGTCATGAAGTGGTGGGACCAGATGGCATGATCTTCATTTTTTTTGAATGTGGAGTTGTAAGCCAGCTTTTTCACTCTCCTCTTTTACCTTCCTCAAGGGGCTCTTTAGTTCCTCTTCTCTTTCTCCCATAATGGTGGTATCATCTGCATATCTGAGGTTATTGATATTTCTCCTGGCAATCCTGATACCAGTTTGTGCTTCATTCAGCCCAGCATTTCACATGATATATTGTGCATGTAAGTTACATAAGCAGGGTGACAATATATAGCCTTGATGTGCTCCTTTCCCAATTTTGAAGCAATTCATTGTTCCATGTCCGATTCTAAATGTTGCTTCTTGACCTGCATGCAGGTTTCTAAGGAGGCAAGTAAGGTGGTCTGGTATTACTATCTCTTTTTTTAAATTTTTTTTATTTATTTATTTTTTAATTTTTAAAATTTTTATTTTTACTTTATTCTGCTTTACAATACTGTATTGGTTCTGCCATACATTGACATGAATCAGCCATGGGTGTACATGAGTTCCCAATCCTGAACCCCTCTCCCACCTCCCACCCCATATCATCTCTCTGGATCATCCCCGTGCATTCCTATCTCTTGAAGAATTTTCCACAGTTTGTCATGATCTACACTGTCAAAGGTTTCAGTGTAGTCAATAAAGTAGGCGTAAATGATTTTCTGGCATTCTCTTGCTTTTTATGATCCAAGAGATGTTGGCAGTTTGATTTCTGACTCCTTTACCTTTGCTAAATCCACCTTGTACATCTGGAAGTTCTCTATTCCCATACTGCTTAAGCCTACCTTGAAAGATTTTGAACATAACCTTGCTAACATGCAAAATCAACACAATTGTGTGGTCATTTGAACATCTTTGGCATTACTGTTCTTTGGGATTGGTATGAAGACTGACTTTTCCAGTCTTGTGGCCACTGCTGAGTTTTCCAAATTTGATGGCATGTTGGGTGCAGCACTTTAACAGCATCATCTTTTAGGATTTAAAAGAGCTTAGCTGGAATTCAGTCACCCCCATTAGCTTTCTTCATAGTAATGCTTCTTAAGGCCCACTTGACTCATACTCCAGGATGCCTGACTGTAGGTAAGTGATCACACCATTGTGGTTATCAGGTCATTAAGTGTTACATTAAATTGTGCAAATAGTATGTTGGCAACATCCAGAATGTGTTAGCATTTATTCCTCCCTCTAGTTTTCACAACAGCCCTTCCTCAGTCATAGAGAGGAAACAGGGCTCAGAGAAGTGAAGGCACCTGCCCAGCTCACACTGAAATGAGGGCCTCTGCTGAATGGGACTTGAGTCTGACATTCAGATATCCTGGTCCAGCCCCTGACCACCAGGCTCTCTTCTCAGAACGGGCCAGATGCCTGCCATGGCCCACTGTGCCCCAGGGGCCTCGCTCACCTGAGTGGGCTGGAGACCTGTCCTGGATGATGGAGGCCACCAGACTGTGCACCCCTTGCATCCTGGTGCCCAGGTGCTCCACAAACATGTCACCAACCTTGACGGCATGAGCCCCGGTGATGATGTCGTGGTGCTGGACCTGGGTCCCCGCAGGAGCAGAGCAAGAGTGGGGTCAGGCTGGCCTCTGCTCAGCACCTACTGTCCTGATTCCCACTGGGCCCTGACTCCCCTTTCCTCTCAGCAGGTGCTGCTGGAGAAATGGGTAGTTCTTATCTGTGAAGTGGACGTGTAGTGACCAGGGACTTGGTGTGTGCTGGGCTGGGAAGAGGGAAGCACACAGCCCAGGAGGGTCCAGCCCTGTCCTGTCTCTGGGAGGCATTGTATTACCTCAGAGACCGCCCAGCGGAGCTGCTGGAGCTGCTGCAGGCCCCAGGCCGGGTCCAGGAACCGGTGGGAGCCAACAGCACTAAACGTGTGAACATGGACTCCCTGGCATACAGCAGAGCACTGGCTCTCCTCGCCAGCCCCTTGAGCCCACTTCAGAAGGTGTCGAATCCAGTCCAGGCATGAAACAAATCTAGGAGCAAATGGCCAGGAGTGGGTGTCAGGTCCTGCCCACAGAGGCCCTTGAGCCCCATCTGAGAAATGCTGAGGAAGATGAGGTCAGAGACGGATCTCCCTGGGTCCCCGTGGACACAGTCTAGGACTGGGGTGATCTCAGGGTTCCTAGTCCAGCCAAGTTAGCAATGGTACAAGATCCCTGGAAGGTCTGGGCAGCTGGTAAGGTCAAGCTGGGCTGGGGCAGGCCTGGAGAATCCCAAGTGCTGGAGGACTGTGACAAGGACAAGAAATCCAGTGTGCACCTGGGCCCCTGGAACGGCCAGTGGGGAAAGGCCCTGGAATGGGGGATGATGGCAGGACCCAGAGGGAAGGGCTGGAGTGGGGCAGCCCTGTGTACCTCTGAGGACAAGCGATCCTTTACTGGCCCGCATCTCAGTAGGTCCCTCTGTCTGCCTATCAGGAATGAATGGCAGGGCTGTGGGAGCTGACATACCCCTGTAGCTACTTCCCTGACCCTGGACAGAGTTCAAAGCAGGATTGGGAGGAGACATGCTAAGCACATGAGGTCTGAGCTTCTCTCAGCAAGGGTCTCACCTCCCGCTCTTCTCCACTCCTATGGCTTCTACAGACTGTGCTGTGCCTTCACTTCAAACCGTCTCTTGCTGAGTGCTCCCAGTTAGGCCCTAGCGTTGGGCAAAGTTGGCTGCGTGGCAGGGCCTGGTCAGGGTCCCTGGGCTGCCCTGGCTCATGGAGTCCTGGCCACAGTCTCTCCCCTCACCCACACCACTAGCTCCTCTTTCTCTGCAAAAGGGAGCAGGACAACAAGGATCACTGAAGGATTCTGGCATTGTATGCAGTAAGGGTTTCAGATGTCCAATAATTTCACCAACACCATCCCCCGCAGATGCCCTGAGCAAGGGCTGGACTGGGCTGTGGAGGGTGTTTCTGCCTCCCCGGCTGTCAGTGGGAGGCTGTGTGTGCATAAGTTCTGTCTGGCTTGCAGATAGAGGAGCTGGACCTTCTAGGGGGTCCGCTTGGAGGTGGGTGGGGCTGGACCGGAAAGAGGCGCTGATGCTGGGCTTCCTTCAGGGCATCAGGCCCCGCGCTAGCTTCCTCAGCATGGAGTGCCCACAGCATGTCCAGGACGGCGCCTGGCCTCCCAGGATGGAGATGCTGCTGCCGATGTCAACAGCTGCATCTGCTGGGCCCGGCTCTGGCCCAGGCACTAGGCTCAGGGCTCTGCTCGTCTCACTTCCTTCTCACACTGGGTGCGCTAACCAAGATGCACGTCCCCGCTTTCCTGACACAGAGCGGTTCCACGGTGCACGCAACCCAGCACAAGGCTCAGTCCACGATTTCACCCTGAGCCTTGCTGGCCACAGCCAAACCCGTCCTGGCCTCCAGGACACAGGCTTGAGGGAGACAAGGTCCCCCAGTAATGCCTCTGTGGCAATAGGTGAAAAGTGGGGCCCTGAGAAGAGGAGACACCCGATCGAGACTTGAGGTCAGGAAAGGCTTCCTGGAGGAGGTGACAGGCATGCATGCATGCTCAGTCGTGTCCGATGCTGCGACCCGACAGACTGTGACCCACCAGGCTCCTCTGTCCATGGGATTTCCCAGGAATCCTGGAGTGGGTTGCCATTTCCTCCTCCAAGGGATCTTCCCTACCCAGGGGTCCAACCTGCATCTCCTATGTCTCCTGCATTGGCAGGTGGGTTCTTTACCACAAGCACCACGTGGGGATCAGAGGAGGTGACACTACAGGACAATTGGGACTTTGAAGGAAAAGGAGGTGGGCACGGGGCAGTCCTCCAGCAGCACTGCAATAAAAGGCAGAGACGGGACCTGCTGCATGTGGACAGCGTGAGAGGCTCCGGGGGCTAGGAAGTGGGCAGAGTGTGGAGGGCGTCAGGCAGGAGGGTCAGGGCCTGTACCTCCCCCAAGGCCCCTAGCAGGCTCCAAGCAGAGGCCTGAGCAGACACTGAGTTTGGGGGCCCCTTTCCTCCCTGGCACCGAATCCTTCCCTGCTCCCCAACCAGAGGCTCCTACCTGAGGAATAAGGCAGGAAGTCTCGGTGGTCTTGGACCTTCCAGGAGAGCTGGTGAGCGTGCACAGCCTGGAAGTAGTTGCCCAGCGTAGCGTACTGCACCGAGATGCCGTGCTGGTATGTGAACTTGTTGACCTCCTCCATTACACGGTCCATGTTGGTGAACTGCAGTGAGGCGTTGAAGAACTGCCTGTCACATCCCTGCAGGCCCGGGGACAGAAGCAACGCCCTGCCCTTCTGGGTGCAGAGCCCAGCATGCATGGGGAGAGCCCCTCCTATCCCCATGACCACCCACACTCCCCACGGCGGTCACAGATCCCGGGCTCTGTGCTGGAAGTGTCTGCCTCTCTGCCATGTTGAGAGTGTTTCCCCAGCCCTGGTTTGTCTTACAGCTGCAAGTTTATACCCTTTCACAACATTCCCCAGTTCTGCACACTCTCCAGGGCCACCTTTGGCTGCCAAAATCTGATCTCATTCTCTATGAGACTTGTGAAATTCCGCATGTGAGATGATTCAGGTTTTGGCTTTCTGTGTCTGATTGACTTCACTTCTTGACTGTTTCTTAAACCCCAGCACATTACTAGATATTAATAACCTTAATTATGGTAAGATACTAAACATGAATAAAAAAGATAATGACTTACTTGAATTTATTGACCTTAATCACGTCCTCTGAAAGATATCAAAGTATAAAAACCGATAAATTCTTGGAAATATATCATCTAAACTACGCTTAAATAGAAAGAATGAACAATGGATTCCTAGTAACAAAATTGAACCTGGATTCAGATACCTCTCAAGAAACCAATGATCAACTTTCAATGGAAATGTCTATCAACTATTGAAAGGAACTGATACACATTCTTGTTAGTCTGTCCCATAAACAAGAATTGGACAGAAAAGTTTCAATATAATTTCTTGGTCAAATACAAGGCCAAGATCACCCTGACATGAAACCAGGCAAAGAAGACTCAACATCTCCTAGGAACATAGACACAAAATCAAAAACACATTAGCAAAACAAATTCAAATACATGAAGACAATATTATACCATCTTCAAGCAAGATTTATTCCAGGAGCACAGGGATTGTTCAACATCCTCAAATCAATCCATGTACTACAGCACACTAAGAAAATGCAAGATAAAAATTGTATGATCATCTCAACAGATGAGAAAAAAGCATATAACATAATTCATCTTCCGTTCATGATAAAAACTCTCATCAAAGTAGAAGTGGATGGAAGGTCATCATTTGAGTGATCGTATATGACAGCTGACAACTGACATCAATTCACGGATGAAAAGATAAAACCTGTTCCTGTGAGATCATGAAAAAGACAAGGGTGATCCCACTCATTACTTTAACATGGTTTTACAAAGCATAGAGAGCAGCAAATAGGAAAGGAAAGACATGCAGATTGGAGCAGAACCAGTAAAACTCTCACTAATGGCAATTATAATGGTGTTATAGAAATAGAGATCACATAAAACCCAAAAGACAAATCTTAAATGAATAACAGCAGTAAAGCTGCAAGATGAAAATATCAATACCCATAATTACCTGCTGTAGTGTTTCCACACACTAATAACTAATCATCAGAAAGAGGAATGAAAGAAACAATCCTATTTATCGTTATATCAAAAAGGTAAAATACCTAAGAATACGTTTCATGGAGCAGGTGACAGCCCTGTACACTGAAAACTAGATGACACAGTGATGATAGAAACGGAGGAAGACACAAGTAAGTGGGAAGACACTCTGCTCCCGACTGCAAGAAGAGGGCCTCCTTTTCCAAAGCAATCTACAGATTCAATGCAAGACCTACGAAAATTCCAAAGACGTTTTTCACAGAAAGAGGACAACCAATCCTAAAATTTGTGAGAACCACAGAAGACTCTAAGTCGTCAGAGCAATCTTTCGTGGGAAGAACAAAACTCGAAGCATCGTGCACGCTGATTTCAGACTTCACTGCAAAGTCACAGCAAGCCAAATAGTCGGGTACCAACAATAAAAGAAACAGATGGATCAATGGGATAGAACAGAGAGCTCAGGAACAAAGCCATGTGTGTACGGTAATTATATCACAGGAAAAGAGCAAGAATATAAACTGGGGAAAGGACATCTACAACCAGAAATGGTCTGGTGAAAACGGAACATCCTCAGGTGTAGAATGAGGTCGGACCCCCGCCGGACACTGAACTCAAAGAGTAACTCAGGTTAAGCAAAGACTTGATCGTGGCTCCTGGAACTGTAAGGGTTTCCCTGGTAGCTCAGCTGGTAAAGAATCCACTTGAAATGCAGGAGACTCTAGTTCAGTTCCTGGGTTGGGAAGATCCGTTGGAGAAGGAATAGGCTACCCACTCCAATACTCTTGGTCTTCCCTGGCGGTTCAGCTGGTAATCTGCCTGCAATGCGGAAGACCTGAGTTTGATCCCTGTGTTGGGAAGATCCCGTGCAGAAGGGAACAGCTACCCACTCCAGTATTCTGGCCTGGAGAATTCCATGGACTGTATAGTCCAAGTGTTCACAAAGAGTAGGACATGTGAAACTGTAAAACCTCCAGAAGAAAGTGTATGCAGTAAATTCCCCATCGTTGGTCTTGATGATGAGTTTTTGGATTGGCACCACGTGGAAAGGGATAAATAAGCACAATCAACAAGCAGACTACATCAAACTAAAAGCTTCTGCACAGCAAAGAAACACCATAAATAAAGACAACCTATGAAAGGAGAGAAAATATTTGCAAGTCATAAATCTGAAAAAGGTTAATATCCAATATATATAAAGAAGACATACAAATCAGTAGTAATAATGCAAACAAGTCAGGTAAAAAATGGACAGAGGCCTTGAAAAGACATTTGTCCAAGGAAGACATGGAGATGCCAACAGATGGAAAAAGACGCTAAACAAATCAAACCAGACAGAGGTACAACCTCCTAAGACATACAAATCAGTAGTAATATGCAAACAAGTCAGGTAAAAAATGGACAGAGGCCTTGAAAAGACATTTGTCCAAGGAAGACATGGAGATGCCAACAGATGGAAAAAGACGCTAAACAAATCAAACCAGACAGAGGTACAACCTCCCAACTATTAGAGCATCTATTGCTTATGAGAAAAGAAACAACTAACATATGTCAGGATAAGGAGAAAAGGAGACATTCATGTGCTATCGGCTTGAATGTAAATTGGCCCAGCCATGGTGAAAACAGTATGGAGATTTCCCCCAAAATTAAAAATAGAGCTGATTCAGCCATCCCCTCTTCATACTTATTCAAAGGCAACAAAAATACTATTTTGAAAAGACTTTTGTATCCTCATGTTCATGGCAGCATTATTTATAATAGTCAAGGCGTGGCATGAACCAACTATCAATAGATGATCAGATCAAGAGAACGTGCTTTACGTACACAGTGTTATTCACCATCAAAAGAGGAGATCCTGCCATTTGCAACAACATGACTGGAACTTGAGAGCATTATGCTCAGGGAAACTGTCAGACAGAGGAAGATGAAATACTGTATGGTGCCATGCGAACATGAATTAATGGAAAAGAGAAAACATGTGAAAAAATGGGTTCATGTACAGAGAGAACAGATCAGTGGATGCCAAACAAAGGAGGGTAGGGTGGATGCATGATGGAGGCCGTAAGGTACAAATTGCCATCTACAAAGTTAGAAGGTTGTAAGTTTGCACTGCACAGAATGGCAGCTGTGGTGAACTGAAAGTTGTTAAAAGGTAAATCTTAAAATTTGCATTACAGGAAAAAATTGTGTAACTATTTGTGGTGACAAATATTAACAAGATCTTTGTAGTAATCATATTACAATACATATATATGCAAACATAAAAATGAAAGTCAGAGTGAAGTCGCTCAGTCCTGTCCGACTCTTTGCAACGCCATGGACTGCAGCCCACCAGACTCCTCAGTCCATGGAATTTTCCAGGCAAGAATATTGGAGTGGGGTGCCATTGCCTTCTCCAGGGGATCTTCCCAACCCAGGGATTGAACCCGGGTCTCCCGTGTTGCAGGCAGACGCTTCAGGGTCTGAGCCACCAGGGAAGCATCGTAAGCATACATACATGCATATAATTCTTGAGACAGTAAACATTTCGTTGGGTTTTTTTAACTGCCTACATCTATGTCTGTCAAGCTGCCATATATTAATATATTTTGATTTAAGTTATCATACCAGTTTGCCTGTTCACCTAATATATACAATTTTGGTGAAAAATTTGTTAATATTTGCTCAAATATACTGGAGTAGGAAATGTGTTGCAGGCAGACGTTCAGGGTCTGAGCCACCAGGGAAGCATCGTAAGCATACATACATGCATATAATTCTTGAGACAGTAAACATTTCGTTGGGTTTTTTTAACTGCCTACATCTATGTCTGTCAAGCTGCCATATATTAATATATTTTGATTTAAGTTATCATACCAGTTTGCCTGTTCACCTAATATATACAATTTTGGTGAAAAATTTGTTAATATTTGCTCAAATATACTGGAGTAGGAAATGGCAAACCACTACACTATTCTTGCCTAGAGAATCCCATGGACAGAGAGCTTAGAGGGTTACCGTACACAGGATCACAAAGAACTGGGCACGACTGAGTGACTAACACACACATACACACACACAGACACTCATATATTAAAAATAATTTAACTCCCTCCCCCAAAAATGAGACAGTTGTATGCAAAGAAAGCAGACTGTATAGCTTTTCTGATAGGCTGAGCACAAATTCCACTTTCCTAGCTGTCCTGCTAAGTACCTGTGTGGCGCCAGAAAGATTCCCTAACCTCTCTGGGTCTCGGTTCCTTATGAGTAGTAGACAGGACACCATAGGGCCTGCCCCTGTGCCCAGTTGGGCAGAGAACAAGGGGGAGACACATGCATCCCACAGAAGAGCACCAGGCACACACTGGATGCCCCATACAGTTTAGCTGTGACAACAATGGTGACTGGGTGTTGGGCACTGTCCCCTGGGGGTGTCTTTCCCATCTTGACCTCAAATTCAGCCTATGGAGCAGGTCCTGTCATCATCCCCATTTCACAGATGACAAAAGTGAGTCCCAGAGGGTCCCAAGTCTCACAGCCCCTGAGTAGGGAGCCAGGATTCAGTCCCAGGCCTCTGCTGCCAGCACTGAGAAGGAGAAAGGAGGGGAGAGCTGGGGAGAGGCTGGAGCCTGTGTCGGGGAGGGGATGCATCGGAGGTGGAGGTGGTGGTGGGGTGATCCAGGATGGGGGGAGGAGCTGGTAGACTGGGTGAGGACTTGGGAAGGAGGACTGAGCCGGGGCTGGGATGGCCCACTGCCTGGATGGACACTGGCCTGGCTAACACTGAGTGCCAGTCCCAGGTGGACCCATGTGCTGAGGTCGGACCCACGACAGCACACCCTGGGCAGAACTGAGGAACCAGGGCCTGGTTGATTCCCCAACTTACGCAGGGCCAGAGGAGGTGTGGTGTCTGGAACCAGGTGGCTCGTTCCTCCACGTTGTACAACATGGCTTCAACAAAGGACTGGAGTCTTTTCCGAGTGACAGGTAATTGCATGTTGGGGTACCAGCGATCTGCAGGTAGATGTGGGAAGATGGGTTCACCATCCCAGTAAAATCCTTCACTGAGAGAGGGAGAGGAGTGTTCGGGGGCCCAGCCCTGAGGAGGGCAGCAGCCCGAGGTCTGGGAGACAAGCAGAGCTCAGCAAGGTCAGAGCCCTGGAGCTTCTGTTGCAGACAGGGTGGTGGTAGGCACATGAGAGAGATGTGGACAGAAGGTGCCACAGTTCAGTCCTGCAGGACCTTGGCCACATTACCCTGAAAGGCCCACGATTTTTCAGCTGTTCTGTGGAGCACACACCCTCTGCGCCCCTGTTCCTCCACATGGATCAGGTGCGATTCGTGTGATTATTCATTCTTTAGGTGACCTCTGGGCCCATCAAATCTTATTCCAAGGACCCCAAGCAGGGCTGTGACCTAAACAACGCAAGTGAGATATTCACCTTTGCACAAAACTTTGCACTTGCGAAAATCTCAGTATCACCATGATGAGATTTTCCCACTTTTGAAATAAAATATAATTAAAAAAACATCACGATGAACAGAATCACAAAATTCTATACAAAGACAGAGCAGTAGCACAAAATCCTCAGACTCCAATATAGCCTGGGAGGCTCTGACCCCAGGAAGGAACCTCAGGGCTCTGGACAGCCCCCGGTGAGGGTCTCGCCATTCATGCCGGGCAGCAGAGCATCACACAGGAGGGCCCATTGCCCAGCCCACAGGAGTGACCAATTTGAAACACTGTGAGCCTCAGTCTCCTGATCATAAGATGTGTGAAGATCACTGAGAGGACTGAGTGAAAGAACTGGTGGAGAAGCTGAGGAGCGCCAGGTGCAGAGTGGAGCCCAGTGTCAGTAACCTGCTAGTGGGTCCCCCAGGTTCTTCTCCAAGCTGCCCCTTCATCCCACCTCCCCTGTTCATGAGGGCTCAGCCCCTGCCCACAGCCTCGCAGGCACAGAGGGCAGAGGGGACTGGATGTAGAACTGCCCACAAGACAGCCCACAGAGGGGCTAAGGACACCAAGGCCTTGGTGCTGCCTCCAGAGCCCAGTGCAACTGCCCCGTGGCTGCTACTGTGGGACCTTGGCTGGGTGTCCAGGCCACAGTTGTTCTTTCTGTAAGATGGGTGCTCAGTGCGTGCCCTCAGGGCTGGCCATGAGGGGCGTGGCTGAGGTGGTCCAAGGAGGGTGCTGGGATGGGGACTGGACTGAGGCAGGTGCTCACGAGCAGTAGCCGAAATGGTCCAGGACGTGTGTGAAGATTTCCTGCTGTGCCAATAGGGATCTGGACCCTCGCCACACGAACTGCAGCTCCTACAAACCCGGAGGGACGGAGTGCGTGCCCAGGGGCGACGTGGCTTCCGGCTCCCCCTCTCCAGGCCCCGCCTGAGCTTCCTCGTTCACCACCCCCACTGCTCTCAAGGATTCATGTCAATATCCCCCTCTGCTGCCCCCTCCTCTTGGTTCCCCCTGACCTCCCAAAGCCACAGGAGGCAGAGGAATCGGCCCTCCAGATACTGCCTGTCTGCACCTTCATCTGACCCTCCTCAGGGCAGGACTGTCTGCCAGGGCCTGCCAGCCAGGCTGTCTCTAACTCGGCTTGAATATCCTCAGACGTTGTGGAGCTCATTATGGATCATTATAGTGCAGAAGTGTTTTTCAGTTCTGATGGTTAGAATGTGGATGAGTAGATGCAGCTCACGACTCGCCTGGTTAACGTGCGTGGCATCCTTCAGGTCATAGTCAATCCTGGAGATAACATGCGCATTGAAGCCCGCCAGGCAAAGAGGGTCGTGGCAGGTGCACCAAATGGGTCAACCTGCCAGGAGAATCGTGGTCGAATCCCCAGATGTTTCACAGAGAAAGCCATGTCCTTCTGCAAAGAGATAAAGCTCCTCAGTGACTGAATGGTGGCCCATCACCCCCTCGCTCTCTCAGGCTTCGTGCCCTTCTCCAGAGCTGAAATTCTATTCCAGACCAAGCAATGTCTTGGTGAAACAGATACGAAGTCAAATGGCCCATTCCAGAATTACCTAAATATTCATCTATTTATTCATGATTTTCATGGCATCCCTGTGTGCAGAGATCAAGGTGACTGCAGAAGTCCCAGATTTGAGAATCCATTGGTTAAACTTCCCAAAGACACTCCTGAAATATAATATCTGAATACTCTGAGCTGGGGCTAAAGTCTGCATGCTAGGATGAGAGAACAAAACCTCAGAGAATTCAACTACCTGGTGGCAAGTCAAACTGCCCTTCACTGATGAGCTCACCAGTCTGGAACACTGGCTCTGGCCCAGAAGATTCCAGGGTTCTGGGGCAAAAATGAGATCAGATCCACAAACAAGGCCCAACCAGGAGGTGGGTGACTGCTGGGAAGCTGCGGGGAGCCTGGAGGCTGGGGTCTGGTAACCCCAAGTCCACCAGGTGACTAGACTGGGGGTGGGCTCCGAGAACTCAGGGACCAATGGGAGCAGCAGATGGTGTGTATGAAACAGAGGAGACCAAGAAGGAGCAGCTGGAGAGGAGGGGAAGACTGGGGATGGTGGGTCTGAGATGGGGGGTCAGTAAACTGTGCAGAGCACACCCTGACCCCAGATAGTCTCTCCGCGGAGGGCAGGCCCGATGGGTGTTGATTTGGTGGCCCCTAATTCCACATTCATGAGGTCACAAAGTCAGACATGACTGAGCAACTGAACTGAACTGAATTCCACATTCTGTTCTTGTCTGGAGAATCCCACAGATGGAGGAGCTTGGTGGGCTACAGTCCATGGGTCGCAAAGAGTCAGACATGACTGAGTGACTTCACTTTCACTTTCAATTCCACATTCAAAGACTTTTCTTCATTCAGGGGACACAAACCCAGTCTCAAGGGATGACTTATCACCAGTCTCATAGGTCATGGCAAGATCATTCACATCTGCCAGACTTTAAACACAAAGAACAAATATTAAAAGCAGCAAGGGGAAAGCAACAAATAACACACAAGGTGTTTCTCATAAGGCTAACTGCACGTCTTTTAACAGAAACTCTACAGACCTGAAGGAAGTGGCAGGATAGACTTAAAAGGATTAAAGGAAAAAAACCCACAACCAAGATTACTCTACCCAGCAAGGACTGCATTCTGGAAAAATCAAAAGCTTTCCAGACAAGCAAAAGTTAACACAATCCAGCAGCACCAAAGCAGCTTTACAACAAGCGCTAAATGAGCTTATCTAGACAGAAAACACAAGAGAAAGAATAGACCTAAAAGAAACCCAAAGCAAGAAAGTAAATGCTAATAGGATCACAGGTATCAATCATTACCTTAAATGTAAATGGACTCAATGTGGCAACAAAAAGATAGAGACTAACTGAATTAAAAAAAAAAAAAAAAAAAAACAAGACCGCTGTGCATGTTATCTACAAGAGGCCCACCTCAGACGTAGGGACACACACAGACTGAAAGTGAGGAGCTGGAAAAGATACTCCACGCAAATGGAAATCCAAAGAAAGTGAAAGGAGCTACTCACATCCGATAATACAGGCTTTAAAATAAAGCTCTTTACAAGAGACAATGAAGGATCCCACATAATGAGCAAGGGGCCAATCCAAGAAGAAGCTACAGCAAGTATAAGCATATATGCACCCAACAGAGCACATCAATACAGAAGGCAAACGCTAAAAACTGTTAAAGGGGAATCAACAGTAACACAATAACAGTGGGTGACTTTAATACCCTACTCACACCAAGGGACAGATCACCCAGACAGAAAATTAACAAGGAAACAAAAGCTTTAAATGATACATTGGACCCTTTGGACCGTTTCATCCAAAAGCAGTAGATTTCACATTTTTCTCCAGTGCACATGGAGTATGCACAAGATAGACCATGTCCTAGGTAACAAACCAAACCATGGTAAAGTGCAAACCTGAAATCATTTCAAGCATCTTTTCTGACCACACGCTATAAGACTAGATATCAATTACAGGGGAAAAAATCTATAAAAACACGAACACATGGAGGCTAAACAATATGTTGTGAATAACTAAGAGATTACTGAAGAAATCAAGGAAACATAAAGGAAAAAATACCTAAAGCAAATGACAATGAAATCATGATAACTCAAAGCTTATGGGTTTCAGTAAGTGCAGTGCTAAGAGGGAAGTTTACAGCAAAACAAGGAACAAGAGAACCATCAAATAAACAGCCGAACCTGACATATAAAGCAACTAGAAAAAGAATAACAAAAAATACTCAAACTTAGTAGGAGGGAAGAAATCATAACTATCAGAGCAGAAACAAATTTAAAAAGAAATGAAGGTGGTAATAACAAAGATAAAAAAAAAATAAAGGCTGATTCTTTAAGAAGATAAAGAAAACTGACCATCTATTAGTGAGACTCACAGGGAAAAAGTGAGAAATACAGAGACACATATACCCCAGTTTTGACTGCAGCACTATTTACAATAAGTAGGACATGTAAGCAACCTAGATGTCTGTCAACAGATGAAAGGATAAAGATGGTGTTGTACATATATATGATGGACTATTACTCAGTCATAAAAAAGTCCATTTGAGTTAGTTCTGATGAGGTGGATGAACCTAGAACCTATTATACAGAGTGAAGTAAGTCAGAAAGAGAAAACCAAACATCATATATGAACACACATATATATGGCATCTAGAAAGATGGTACTGATGATCCTATTTCCAGAGAAGCAATGGAGATGCAGACATAGAGAACACATTTGTGAACACAGCAGAGGAAGGAGAAGGTGGGACGAATTGAGAGAACAGCATTGAAACGTATACATCACCATAAGCAAAATTAGATAGCCAGTGGAACTTTGCTGTATGATGCAGGGAGCTCAAATTCAGTGTTCTGTGACAACCGAGAGGGGTGGGA
>SJYC01120743.1:0-27678 GCA_006408675.1 Madoqua kirkii
GAGAAATATCAATAACCTCAGATATGCAGAAAGTGAAGAGGAACTAAAAAGCCTCTTGATGAAAGTGAAAGAAGAGAATGAAAAAGTTGGCTTCAAGCTCAACATTCAGAAAACTAAGATCATGGCATCTGGTCCCATCACTTCATAGGAAATAGATGGGGAAACAGTTGAAACAGTGTCAGACTTTATTTTGGGGGGGCTCCAAAATAAATGCAGATGGATATTGCAGCCATGAAATTAAAAGACACTTATTCTTTGGAAGGAAAGTTATGACCAATCTAGACAGCATATAGAAAAGCAGAGACATTACTTTGCCAACAAAGTTCTGACTAGTCAAGGGTATGGTTTTTCCAGTGGTCAGGTATGGATGTGAGAGTTGGACTGTGAAGAAGGCTGAGCGCCAAAGAAGTGATGCTTTTGAACTGTGGTGTTGGAGAAGACTCTTGAGCATCTGTTGGACTATAAGGAGATCCAACCTGTCCATTATAAAGATCATTCCTGGGTGTTCTTTGAAAGGGACGATGCTAAAGCTGAAACTCCAATACTTTGGCCAGCTCATGCAGAGTTGACTCACTGGAAAAGACTCTGATGCTGGGAAGGATGCGGGGCAGGAGGAGAAGGGGACGACAGAGGATGAGCTGGTTGGATGGCATCACCGACTCGATGGACATGAGTTTGGATGAACTCTGGGAGTTGGTGATGGACAAGGAGGCCTAGAGTACTGCAGTCCTTGAAGTCACAAAGAGTCAGACATGACTGATCAACTGAACTGAACTGAACCCAAGGTTGCACAGCTAGTGGAGAAGCAAGAAGGTCTGAAACTCAAAATTAGGTCTGGATCAGGGACAGTGACCTTGGCAAAAAACCTAAGCTCTCTGGGTCTCTGCAGCCCATCTGTAAAATGGGACGCCCTTACAGGAGCTGGGGCCTTTGAGGGAATGCACGTGAGATGACAGCCACAGGATCTCCTTACTGGAGGATGGCTGGCATGGAGGAGCACCTGCAGGGGCCAGGGTGTTGCCTGGGGATCTCTGTACCCCTCGCTCAGGAGCAAGGGAGTGGGCTCTTCTGTCTGATACCCAATGCGTGAGTGGCTCTTAATATCATTGCCAGACCTGAGACGTGTCCTCTCCCCCAGCAAATACATGGGGAGAACACGGTCTTCAAGCAGGTCTCCGTCCTCTCTCTCCCATCCCCTCCCTGGTACCCACCTGATCTGACTTGACCTGCACTTTCCTCCCATTGAGGGTCTTAAACAGCAGACATGTATTATTTCACAGATCTGGAAACCAGAAAGCCCCCGGAGAGTTAGGGGTTAGGGCAGATTCTGTGACAGCCTCAGGGCTCGCTGTCCTTCACTGGGTGGTTGCTAAATCGCTTTAGTCAAGTCCAATTCTTGGGGACCCTATGGAATCCAGGACCTCTGTCCATGGGACTCTCCATATAAGAATACTGGAGTGTGCTGCCATGCCCTATTCCAGGGTATCTATCCAACCTAGGGATCTAACTTGAATCCCTTATGTCCCCGGCATTGACAGGCAGTTTCTTTGCCAGTAGGTGGCTCAGATGGTAAAGAATCCACCTGCAACACAGGAGACTGGGGCTCAACCCCTGCATAGGGAAGATCCCCTCGAGAAGGGAATGGCTACTGACTTCAGTATTCTTATCTGGAGAAATCCATGGACAGGGGAGCCTGGTGGGTGACAGTCCTTTGGATCACAAAGAGTCAGACACGACAGAGTGACTAAGACACTTCAAGAGAAGATAGCATTTCCTTGCAAGGACAGGTTACAGCACAGGAGTGGTTCTTTCTGGATCAGGCTCTGTCATGCCCAGTGGTCCAGTGGAAGAGGCTACTTGAGGTTCTGGGACACGTGACCATGGTTCCTGGCAGCAAAGTTTTGTCAAGCAAAAGGGCGAGTGCACACGTGTTCAGCTCCAGTGAGATGCACCAGGAACTGCACACTGAGCCCGGCACCGTGAGAACATGTGGTCCTGGCAGGACCCTAGAGCAGTGCCAGCTTGTCCCGTGTGTCAAAGGTGGGCGTGCGGCCTGTGAGCCTCTCCCATATCTGGGCCACAGTGAATCGTGAGAGTGTGAAGCATGACTTGTGCTGGGTGTTCCAGAGAAAGAACGGCCCGACCCTGCTCTGTGCCGCGTGGGAGTTTGCAAGATGGACCCCCGAGCACCACTTCCCTGTGTTCTTTGTGACATCAGCGCTGTCTGTTCTCTAGGGCCTGTGACCAGCCTGGGGGCTCAGGATGCCCTGATGGGCAGACTGCCTGGGGCTGCACCCAGCGCCAAGCGCCTCCCCGCGGCAGCAGGGCCCCAGGATCCTCCAGCTTCCCGCTTCCATGGCCGCATGTCTGCTCCCTGGGAGCCTGACCTGCAGCCTGCACCTAGGCCCTCCAGCACACGTCTCCCCTGCCTTTCTGGCCTCACCGCCCACCCACTCTCTTGCTCAGTCCATCCTGAAGCGGCTAGAAGCTCCACTGCCCCCCATCCTCACGCCCCCTTTCCTCGGCTGAGTCCTGGCTTCTGTGCTCCTGGCCTGGAAGGAGCCCCGTCCTTCCAGCAGCACAGCTGCAGGGTCAGGGCCTCGCGACAGGTCGAGCCCTTTCCCGGGTCAGGCCCTTTGAGGTGCTGCTCCCTCTGCTGGGAAGCATCTCCCCCACTTCCTGTCTGGCAGGTGCTATTCCCCCTTTGTGTCACCTCATCTCTGAGAGATTTTCTCTGGGCCTCCCATCCAACCTCCATAGCATTTACTGAAGAATATCATTCTTTATTAACCTGTGTGTTTGGTCCACATGGGTCCATTATGTCCTTTGCTGGATCAGCTCCCAAACAAAGCATATCGGGCAGACACGGGAGCCATGGAAGTCTGGAAGCTAGACGATGCCAGGGCCCTGCTGCTGTTGGGTGGACCTTGGCACTAGGAGCAGCCCAGGCAGTCAAGTCAGCTGCCCTAGAGGACAGACAGTGCTATGCCCCTCTAGAGCTTCTGAGGGAAAGAACTCAGGGATGTACCTGCCATGGACACGGCTGTCCCCTCTACCGTGGGTGACGTGGGTGATGCCCACAGCACAGCATATGAAGCTCAGCTCAGCAGCGCCTCCCCACTCCACCTCCACCTGCTGTGTGAGCAAGCCCCTCCCTCCTGGAGCAGGGCAGTGCTCAGAGCCCCGGGCTCCTGACCTGTACAGTGGGCACTCATAGGTCTGTCCATAGGGTGGTTTGGATACTAAGCTGCTGGAGATGTAAGTGCCCACCCAGTGCCTGTCCACAGAGGTAACTCTCTGATACACAGCAGGCCCGCCCCACCCCAGGCTGCAAGGCTGCCTGCACCCATTCTCAGGTTTTCATCAGTTAGCAGCCGCTGAACCCTGACTCTGTGCCAGACTCTGTGCTGGAGGTGAGGGCCAGGAGTTGTGCTGTCCCCAGGATGCCCTTGTGGGGAGACAGGACTTGGCTGTGGTGGCTCTGCCCACAGGAGAATCTGCTCTGGTGGTTTGGATGTGCTCGGAGGGCCCTGGAGGGCTTCCTCCAATAGGGGTGGAGGGCACAGGGTGCTGGGGAGATGGCTGGTCCTGCGCCAGGCTGTGGGAGGAGAGCCAGGGTGAGGCTGGGTCTTGCAGGCTCTCTCTCTCTGCTCTGGCCTCCTCTCTTTATAACTCCACCTGTTTCCTCTCCCTGGCGATCTCTCCTCTAATCTCACTCTGGGGCTGGGAGATGGGTAGGCAGGGATTTCAAGTCCATCCACACTCCTGCACTCTAGGGGTCATTAGTGTCCAGAGGGGAGGTTATTGTTCCGCATTGGGTGATGCAGCTGGAATCAGAAGGTCAGTCCTCCACTCATCTGTCAAGATCACATGGGGAGCATCTCTATTTTCCTCCTTGGAACTGGCTTCCAGGGCTTTGTCCAGCTCTATAGGGCGTCCCTGAGGAGCAGGGGATTTCAGAAAGCTCTGCCCCCATAGAGGGCATTTGGGGCTGGGGAGAAGAAAAAGTTTTTCAGAGCAGAGTCAAACACCCACAGTTTGAGAACCTTCCTCTCGACCCATTCCCGTTCAGTTTGTCTTGCATAACATGGGCTTCATAACAAGGCAGGCAACCCCGGGGCAGAACCTGGGCACAGAGGACACAGCTGCATGGCACTGACATGCTTTCGCATGGGCACCTGCTCCTGCCATCTCTTCTTCTCCCCTTCTTGTGCCAACCCTTCTGAGGGTGCCCACCAGCTCCAGAGCCCTCCGTGTCTTGCTCTGCCTCCTAATGGTCACCAGGGGCACAGAGTTCTGAGGCAAGTTCTGCTGTTCTTGGTCCTGAAATCATAAGGCCAGTGGGATCTTTAATATTAACAATCCTTACACTGGGGTTTCTGTGTTTCACTTGCTACATGATTTCCTTCCATCGTTCGGAGGCCTGAGCTGTAGAACTTCCTGTAGGGCAGTTGTGCCCAAGGGCCAGGGCAAGAGTATCAGATTGGACGCAGCGCTTGGCATCACACATCCGGGTCAGTAGGCCAGTGCTGTAGCTCCCTCCGTATATCTTACACATATCCCTCCACAGCAGGGGCGTCTCCACCCTGGGATGAGCCCATGAAGGTGCCCAGGTCACAGCAGGGCCAGTGTTAACACTGGTGGACTTGCTGAGATCTGGCAGGATGCAGGCAGGCAGATGCATTTTGGTGTCCCTGGGGATTCTTCCTTCTGTCTTTGGGAGAACTTCCTGGCTCTGACTCTTGCAGGTGAAGCAGGAGTGTGAGCATGTGTGAAGCTACCACCTGTGACAGGAGAGGAGAGAGAGGGCTGGCTCCAGTGGGCAGGGGGAGACACAGGTCTTAATGCAATTTTATTTAAGGAGTCAGGACACCCCCATCCATCCACTTCCTGCCCTTAGCCCCCCAGATTGGCAGCGTTCCCCTCACCCCTCCAGGCTGCTTTCCTGTGTTCTCAGTCTAAGAACCTGCTAAGGGCTCAGTGCTCTTGAAAGTGAATGAAGAACGTCCGGATCTCCTTCGGGTAGATGGTGACCTCGGGGCCCCCTGGTGGTGGCGAGGGCTGACTGGAGTTGCCTGGGAGCAGAGAGGGTCATTCCAGGACGGCCCCTGGACCACCTGCTTCCCAAGGTCCCCTCCTCCCACATCCCCCTGACAACACGGCTCCTGCTGCGTCTGTGGCTCCCACTGTGGTTACAGCCCACAGGTGCCCCCTCTTGACAGGACTGCACTGCTAGGGGGCCTCTTTCATTTCTGGCCTCCCCTGAGAGCACAGCGCAGTCAAGCCATGTACAGGGGCCTCTGGCCTTGCTTGGTCTTGTTTCTCCATGGGTTGTGGACCTGGATATGTGCATAAGAGCCATCTCACTGAGGCCATGGGGCGCCCTACCCTTGATTTCAGTAGGCTGTCCTTAGACACACCCTGGGGTTAAGGCTTCCTCCTTGGGATGAACCTTGCTCCTGCATCCATCCCTCCATCCATCCATGCAAACATCCAATCATCCACCACACACTCTCCCATCCTTTCATTCTGCCCTCCATCCTGCATCCTCCTATCCATCTGTTCAACCTCCATCTACGCAACAGTCCATCTTCCATCCATTTTCCTCCCTTACATTCATCCTTCACTCATTCTCTTTCCTTCCTTCCTTCCTCCCGTCATCTTTCCATCCATCCATCACTCAACCATTGACCTGCCTGCCCATCATCCATCCACTTTTTATCCATCTGTCTATCATACAGTGACTACGTGCCTACCTATGCAGCCAGACTGTGCTGTGTGCAGTAGACAGAAAAGGAGAGAACTGGGGCAGAGCAAAGTGAGGGAGAGGGGAGAGCAAGGGAGGCTGCTGACCCAGCCCGGGACCAGGTAAAGAGACAAGGGCTTTCCAGGCAGAAGGAGCAGCAGAGGCAAACATTTCCAGGCAAGAAGCAGTGTGTGTGCAGCATCGTGCACAGCAGGGCAGCCGTCACGACGCCTGGGGCGCACCTGAAGTTTGGGCTCACTCAAGGCCGCAGACGGCTGCAGTCTTGGGCACACAAAGCATGCGTGCACACACACAGCCTATCTGTGGCTCTGGCGCGAGGACCTGAAGCCTAGAGCCTACAACCTTCTGTGGCTGATTCAGGATCCTGAGACTCAGAGAAGGATGGCCAGCTGAGGCCACACAGGCCTTAGGGGCAGAGCTGGGGTCTGGCTCGGGGTCAGGCTGGGGACCCGGGGCCGGATCAGGACCAGGGAGCCCGAACCTCTGTGGTGGTGAGGGCCTTGCGTGCTCCAAGTCCAGCGATGCATCTCATTCACGTCCCAGGTCCCTGTGAGTGAGCGTTCCTCCACGGACACCACGGAGCCCAGTCCCTGCAGCACAGACTGCAGGACACAGCACAGAGAGGAGTGAGCACCAGACCCCAGATTTGAGCAGAGAACCCGACGAAGAAGGGCAGCCACACCAGGGCCCAGGGCCCAGCATTCCCCACATTCATTGTAGTGCATGTCCCCATGGGAGGAGGGTCCCATTTTAAAGATGAGGAACTGAGGGCGGAAGGAGCTGACCCCCCAGGGCTGGCTGGATCAACACCCAGCAGGTGGCAGACAGGTGGGGCCACCCCGGCAAACACCCAGTCACCAGGGTTTGTCTCCCGAGAGTGCCTCCTCCTGGGAGCCTGACTCAGTGATGTCGGAGCGGGACACCGGAAGGGAAGGTTACCTGCAGGTTCACCGTCACAGGCCGAGACAACACCGGGTCCTGGTCCACCTCATACAGGTGCTGGAGCCGCAGCAGGACACGGCGGAGGTCTGCCTTGGACTCGTGCCTTCGGTCTTGGGGACAGAAGGAAGGGGGCATGAGGACACAGTCTCGGCTGGTACTTTACACTCTCATCTCCCTTTCACATCTTCACCCTCCCTCGGAGGCAGCTAACACAGCCCCACTTCGCAGATGAGCCAAACAAGGCTCAGAGAGGGACGGGTGCTTGCCCAGACACACAGCTGATGTGCATAAAGAAGGAGGGGGCAGGACTCCAACCCAGGTGCAGCCAAAACTACTGCCTCCCACAGCCCACACTGCGGTCGGCACTGAAGTATGGAAAGTCTTTGTTCTTATTCACTGGTGAGGTCCTCATTGGGCCTGTCCCTCCAGCCTCCTGTTTTCTGGAAGATTCTCCCTGCCCTGGCCCCTGTGAAGGGTGATGTGGCCTTGTAACCCTGAAGATGAGGCACCACTGCAAAGGGCATGTGTCAGGTCATTGCCACCAAGACCTAGGAAACGTGTCGCACTAGAGCCTCCTCTCTGGTCGTTGGAGAACAAATGAGAAGGGCCACCCTGCTGGTCCCACAGGGCAAGGGGTTGAAATGAACAGTGCTGTGTGAGGCAGTTTATCAGGCACAGAGGGAACTTCTGTCCTTGACCTCTTTCTGTTCCTCCTTCTTAATGGGGCTGACACTTATATGGGAACACCCTAGGCCCTGAGTGCAGCTTTGGGGACACAGCAGTGGCTGGGGCACTGTCATGCCTGTCCTGGAACTGCTCAGAGCCTAAAGGGGCAAGTACGGGGTACAGGACCTATTCGTTTCTGGAAGGTGTTGCCTCCACCAGGAAGCCCTCAGTGATGCCCAGCTGGGACTTTCCTCGGATCAATGTCATTGCTCTCTGATGAACTGCCTGCTTCCTTCTGTAGACAGAGGTCCCTCGAGCCCAGGGATGTTTCCTGTGTCATCCATGGCTCAATCCACAGTGCCTGACATTAGAACCATTTTTCAAGGCATGAACGGAAACTCATCTAAGTCATGCCCGAGCCCAAAATTCAGGTGGGACATCGGTGTAAGTGGCTCCAGGAGAAGACCCTGGGAGAAGCAGGACCTCACAGAGCCTGGACGACTCTGAGGGAGCCCCTCTGTCCAGTGATGGTCAGCCCACACTGCGGTCGGCACTGAAGTATGGAAAGTCTTTGTTCTTATTCACTGGTGAGGTCCTCATTGGGCCTGTCCCTCCAGCCTCCTGTTTTCTGGAAGATTCTCCCTGCCCTGGCCCCTGTGAAGGGTGATGTGGCCTTGTAACCCTGAAGATGAGGCACCACTGCAAAGGGCATGTGTCAGGTCATTGCCACCAAGACCTAGGAAACGTGTCGCACTAGAGCCTCCTCTCTGGTCGTTGGAGAACAAATGAGAAGGGCCACCCTGCTGGTCCCACAGGGCAAGGGGTTGAAATGAACAGTGCTGTGTGAGGCAGTTTATCAGGCACAGAGGGAACTTCTGTCCTTGACCTCTTTCTGTTCCTCCTTCTTAATGGGGCTGACACTTATATGGGAACACCCTAGGCCCTGAGTGCAGCTTTGGGGACACAGCAGTGGCTGGGGCACTGTCATGCCTGTCCTGGAACTGCTCAGAGCCTAAAGGGGCAAGTACGGGGTACAGGACCTATTCGTTTCTGGAAGGTGTTGCCTCCACCAGGAAGCCCTCAGTGATGCCCAGCTGGGACTTTCCTCGGATCAATGTCATTGCTCTCTGATGAACTGCCTGCTTCCTTCTGTAGACAGAGGTCCCTCGAGCCCAGGGATGTTTCCTGTGTCATCCATGGCTCAATCCACAGTGCCTGACATTAGAACCATTTTTCAAGGCATGAACGGAAACTCATCTAAGTCATGCCCGAGCCCAAAATTCAGGTGGGACATCGGTGTAAGTGGCTCCAGGAGAAGACCCTGGGAGAAGCAGGACCTCACAGAGCCTGGACGACTCTGAGGAGAGCCCCTCTGTCCAGTGATGGGCTGGGGGACCGGGCTGGCATGTGGAGGCAGGAGTGAGTCTGGACACCTGAACACCTGTCGCACCTTTCTGGAGAGTCCGCAGGTGCTCTGTGTGGTTTGAGCTGTACTTCCAGCCGGGGATGCTGAGGATCTGCAGGTGGACGCCTGGGGGCAGCGTCACAGCCTCTTGCTGCCTGGAGCCTGAGCCACGTGGGGCAATCTCTGCAAGGCAGATGGACAGCAAGGAGAGGCTTTGGGCCAAACTCTCCTCCTGACTCTCACAGCTCGCCACACTAAGTCCCCCACTTCCTCTGACCTCACTCCCTCCCACCTGTGGCCCACACGGCCGGCAGCCTGAAGCACCCGTTGCTGCAAACGCCCCAGCCTCCCTTGAATCTCTGATCCAGTCAGTTCAAACTGCAGCCTGGGAGTTGGGAGCAGAGAGAAGACACCATTTCTTCAAGAACCTGATGGGAATTCAGCTCTGTGAGACCTGCTGTGTGAACAAGGTCTCAACTGCCAACTCCCGTGCTGTCGTCTATCGCTGCCTCTGCCCAGAGGGACTCAGCCCTCCTCCTCCAGGAGATGCTCGGTCCAACTCTGGGCTCCAGCTGGAGCTGCCATCTCTTCACAACTCTCAGGCCTCAGTGATTGGTCAGGCTTGGGTCACGTGATTCGATCAGGGCCAATCAGAGCCTTTCCTGGGATTTCTGCCCTTGACACAGGCATCTCAGTTCCTTAGTTCCAAGAGTTGTTCACAGCCACCTCCCAAACAAGAGGAGAAACAAGGTCTGCAGACAGAAGCTGAGGTGACAGAAAGAGAGGGTGGAGAGCCGCAGGAAGGGCCCAGCACCGGAGGAAACAATACACGCCACCCTTCTCTCGGGTGAATCTGCCCCAGAATGAACGCGCCTCTGGCTCCATTTCAGTACCTTTGGTTTTTCTCTTTGCAGGTGGAAGAGCCCAGCGCCCAAACCTGGGGTGGAGCTGGCCACAGCCATGGACGGGACCGTGGATGGAGCTGGCCACAGCCATGGAGCTTTTTCACCATGGCAACATCCTCTCTGCTGCCAGGAAGGAACCACTGACTGACACAGGAGCAGCCCCAGCCCAGCTGGCCAAACCCGTCCCTCTCCTCAGAGTCTGCCCCTGGACATAGGCGTGGCTGGGCAGGCAGCTCCTGACTCAGCCCTCCTCCTCCAGGAGATGCTCGGTCCAACTCCGGGCTGCCCTTCAGGCAGCCCCAGAAGAGATGGACACGCCCACCTGATCCCGAGGGGCTCAGAGCTGCCCTGTCTCCCTCCTGCCCCAGCCTCTTGTCCAGCGCATCCTTCCATTCCACTTGCTTCCCCACGCCCAGCCCAACTGCCTGCCCCTTCAGTTTCTTTACTGCCAAACAAGAGAACATCAGCTCTTATCTCTTGAAGCTGATCACTGTACACCACCTGGTCTGGGGTTGCAAACTCCACCAAGCATACAGACATCAGGTCTCTCGGGATCGCTAATCCCTTTTCTCCCTGAAGTTGGATCCATGACTTGTTCCCCAGTAGAGCCCCTGAGAAATCCTTCAGGACAAGAGCTGGGTCAAATGCAGTAACAGTCTGGAGAGCATGTCAGGCACTCACCAAGGGCTCAGTGAATGAGTCAGCTGCCACCCACCTTCCTGCTAATGCCTTGTGAAGGTCTAGCCTAATCTCAAACAGGGAAAACCTAAAATCACGCCCTCGTCAAAACTTCTGCAAGTGATTAGAAATAGAGAATGGGTTAAGGATTACACGCAAAATTTGGAATTAATGTGAGTTTGACTCCATCCACTGAAATAAGTCAAATATTGTAATAAAGCCAGACACGAGTGTCTTGGTTTCATAGTGCATATACAATTTATGTTTATACTTTACTATAATCTATTGTGTGCAATAGCATTTTGTCTAAGAAAAACAGTTTATATATACATTAGATTTTAAAAGCTTTCTTGTTAAAAAAAAGTTACCTCAGGTGAGACTTCAGTGATTAGTAATCTTTCTGCAAGAACAATCACAAAGATCACTAATCCTATAGCAATTATAGTAATAATGAAAAAGATCTGAATACTATGAGAAATAGCAAAATGTGATACACTGATGTGAACTGAGCAAACGCTGTTGAAAGAGCAGTGCAGATGCACATGCTGCATGCAGGATGCAGCAAACCTTCAGTTTGCAAACAATGCGATATCGTCAATGCTCAAAAAAAAAAAAAAGGAAATGCATATATGTTGAGGTATGCCTGTAGAGAGAATGGACAAATACACACTTTGTGTTTAAGACTATAAACTTTAAAAGATTCTCTATAGTAGCATCTTCAAATACTTTCAAATGCACTCACTGTTTAAAGTATTTCATGTTCACCTATTTAGCTATGATACCCAACTGTACTGAAGGAAATTCATAGAAGTCTCAGGAGAGGCAACTCATAAAACTTGCAGATCAGGACATAGAATAGAGCCACCCTCACTTGGTGATAAGGCACTTAATTCAGATAAAGCCAGCCTTTTAAATGCTGAGCGACCGAACCTGAATGGCGAAATATATGATAGGAAGAAGTAGAAAGTGTCCTCAGAGAAGCAAACAGAGGAGATTGAGGGAAAAGAGGGAAGGAGGGGATTGCAGTAAGTCCCCGCTGTGACCCTACTAGCTATATGCCCTTGACCGAGTCACTGAACCTCTGTGCACCTCAGGTTGCCCACATTTAAAATTAAGGGCCTGGATGTGAGGACTCTGGTCCCTTCCTACCCCAAAGTAGCCCAGATCCTGGCAGATACTGAGAGAGGTAATCCTTAGGTGCATTGATAAGCCGTCCAGTGTCCTCGAGGAGAAGAAATGGACAAACATTTTTTTATTTCTACGTTTCTTTGTCTTAGACCCAAAAGATGTTTTTACTTAAACTCTGAGGTGTTATGACAGCAATCTTTAGGTAAGACTAACTTTCTTTAAGCCCAGAGCTAATGGTTACACAACCAAAGAACTCATTTTGCTCAAGAGTATGTTTTTCTTTAAACTCTGTACTAATGATTAGATAATAAAAAAGTATCATGCTGCAGGACATGTTTCTGCTTCTTAAGAAGTACCTTCTGACTAATCTTAAGACTTACTTGTGGCAGTCAGTCTGATAAAACCTCTCCCTTGTCGGTTCTAACCTTGTTCGTTTAAGATATCACTTGTGGGAGTGGGTCTGGTAAAAGTCTAAGAGGGCTTGATATGACCAACAAGTGGGGTTCTCCCCCTCCCCCTTCTGATGTCCATGTCAGAGGCTTTCTCTGTCATTTTACGGTGTAATAGAACTATTGTCACACAAAAGATCCGAGTGATCAAGCCTGGGCCCTGATCCCAAAGCTACATCTTCATCTTCAGAGATCACAAATCAACATCGTTCACCCTTAGCTATCCACATGAACTCAGCCCCATCCCCTGGGGGCAGTGAAGGCAGGTGAACTGAAAGGACCCCCCACCTCACCGTTGATGTCTCTGAGCATCACGACGGGCCGGTGCTGCAGCGCCAGCCAACTCTTCTGGCGCAGGCCACTGGTGAGCGCCCTGGATCCCAGCAGGAGCCAGAGCACCGGGTGGATGACCGAAGTGTCATTCAGCGTGAGGTCGACAGCCATGTTTCCCGGATCGTTGTTCACCACCCGCCTGTGGAGCATGACCTGCAGAGGACAACTGTGTGACAGGGCCTGCCTGGGCCCTGGGGTCCCCGAAACTGACCAGAGGGCCCTCCTCCTACCTCCACCTGCCCGTTCCCTTGGCTGGAGATGCCGTGCGCCTGCTCGGACAGCAGCACCAGCCTGCTGTGTCTGCTCTGGATGAAGGCCGATTGCACCATGGGGTAGTAATTCTGTGGACAGAAACATTGGCAGGCGGGTGTTGGGGGCAGAGGGCCAGGCCAGCCAGCAGGTCCAGGGTCTCCAGGGCCCCAGGCGGCACCCTCATGGGCAAGCAGCAGCCCAGGGTGGCACAGTAGTGATGGGAGGGGCTCTGACTTGTGAGATGGACACATTGGGATTCAAATCCAGCTCCACAGCTTCCTGACCTGAAATGCATATATGTTGAGGTATGCCTGTAGAGAGAATGGACAAATACACACTTTGTGTTTAAGACTATAAACTTTAAAAGATTCTCTATAGTAGCATCTTCAAATACTTTCAAATGCACTCACTGTTTAAAGTATTTCATGTTCACCTATTTAGCTATGATACCCAACTGTACTGAAGGAAATTCATAGAAGTCTCAGGAGAGGCAACTCATAAAACTTGCAGATCAGGACATAGAATAGAGCCACCCTCACTTGGTGATAAGGCACTTAATTCAGATAAAGCCAGCCTTTTAAATGCTGAGCGACCGAACCTGAATGGCGAAATATATGATAGGAAGAAGTAGAAAGTGTCCTCAGAGAAGCAAACAGAGGAGATTGAGGGAAAAGAGGGAAGGAGGGGATTGCAGTAAGTCCCCGCTGTGACCCTACTAGCTATATGCCCTTGACCGAGTCACTGAACCTCTGTGCACCTCAGGTTGCCCACATTTAAAATTAAGGGCCTGGATGTGAGGACTCTGGTCCCTTCCTACCCCAAAGTAGCCCAGATCCTGGCAGATACTGAGAGAGGTAATCCTTAGGTGCATTGATAAGCCGTCCAGTGTCCTCGAGGAGAAGAAATGGACAAACATTTTTTTATTTCTACGTTTCTTTGTCTTAGACCCAAAAGATGTTTTTACTTAAACTCTGAGGTGTTATGACAGCAATCTTTAGGTAAGACTAACTTTCTTTAAGCCCAGAGCTAATGGTTACACAACCAAAGAACTCATTTTGCTCAAGAGTATGTTTTTCTTTAAACTCTGTACTAATGATTAGATAATAAAAAAGTATCATGCTGCAGGACATGTTTCTGCTTCTTAAGAAGTACCTTCTGACTAATCTTAAGACTTACTTGTGGCAGTCAGTCTGATAAAACCTCTCCCTTGTCGGTTCTAACCTTGTTCGTTTAAGATATCACTTGTGGGAGTGGGTCTGGTAAAAGTATACGAGGGCTTGATATGACCAACAAGTGGGGTTCTCCCCCTCCCCCTTCTGATGTCCATGTCAGAGGCTTTCTCTGTCATTTTACGGTGTAATAGAACTATTGTCACACAAAAGATCCGAGTGATCAAGCCTGGGCCCTGATCCCAAAGCTACATCTTCATCTTCAGAGATCACAAATCAACATCGTTCACCCTTAGCTATCCACATGAACTCAGCCCCATCCCCTGGGGGCAGTGAAGGCAGGTGAACTGAAAGGACCCCCCACCTCACCGTTGATGTCTCTGAGCATCACGACGGGCCGGTGCTGCAGCGCCAGCCAACTCTTCTGGCGCAGGCCACTGGTGAGCGCCCTGGATCCCAGCAGGAGCCAGAGCACCGGGTGGATGACCGAAGTGTCATTCAGCGTGAGGTCGACAGCCATGTTTCCCGGATCGTTGTTCACCACCCGCCTGTGGAGCATGACCTGCAGAGGACAACTGTGTGACAGGGCCTGCCTGGGCCCTGGGGTCCCCGAAACTGACCAGAGGGCCCTCCTCCTACCTCCACCTGCCCGTTCCCTTGGCTGGAGATGCCGTGCGCCTGCTCGGACAGCAGCACCAGCCTGCTGTGTCTGCTCTGGATGAAGGCCGATTGCACCATGGGGTAGTAATTCTGTGGACAGAAACATTGGCAGGCGGGTGTTGGGGGCAGAGGGCCAGGCCAGCCAGCAGGTCCAGGGTCTCCAGGGCCCCAGGCGGCACCCTCATGGGCAAGCAGCAGCCCAGGGTGGCACAGTAGTGATGGGAGGGGCTCTGACTTGTGAGATGGACACATTGGGATTCAAATCCAGCTCCACAGCTTCCTGACCTTACGCCCTGGGAGACCAGCCTGCCCATGCCTCAGTTTCCCCCTCTGTAAAATGTGCCCTGGTGCGGGAGACAATGAGGCATTTGTGTCACTCCAGCCAGAGAAGGCCCCCAGCCAGGGGTTCCCGAATAGAAAGGTGCTGGTGTCTGGGCTGGAAAGCGCTCACACAGCCCTGCCCTTTCCTGTTGTGGAGGAAGATGTCCGGGGCTGATAGCCCTGGACCCTAGAGCCCAGGGCACAGTGTGTGAAGAATAGCTGTAGAGATGATCTGACAGAAGCTCAAGGAAGACAGAGCAGGGAGGAACCACACCCCTTCTCCGGGTCCCTCTGGAAGGAGAGACAACTGACTAGAGGAAGGCTCACGAGGTGCCCAGAACGGCGCTGCCCCTGGATCATCCCAGGCCTCAGCACAGCTCTGGGGGAGGTCGTTCTCTTCCCAGGAGAGCACTGAGGCCCAGGGACACCCGAGGACACGCCCAAGGTCATGCTTCTGGAAGGCGAGGTCTGGGAGCTGAATGATTTTGGAATTCAGCCCCTGCTCAGCTCTCCCTGGAGGACAGGCTATGGCTCTGCTCTGAGCAGCAAAGGAGAGTCACACCCGGTCAGGCCTAGACAGGCACCCCGTGTTTAATCCTTAAGCAACCCCCAGTCCATCATCCATCTGAGTGAGGAGGACCCACAGTGCACAGAAGGGACCTCCGGGACATAGCTCATCCATGGTGGCCCCAGAGCTCTGAGACTTGGTCTGAACACTCCTGGCCACAGGCCCTAGGGGCAGACTCAGGGCAGTGGGGCTCTGGAGATGCTCTGGCCCTAAGGGGACTCTTCTGCTTTCTGGAAAATGGCCATCAAGATTGGGTCTACAGCAGCCACACTCCAGGACAGCTCAGGGCATACCCGAGCGATGGTGTTGTTCTTGTAGTTCCTGTAGGGCCTGCGCTGCATCTGGAAGCCGTTGTTGTCCACGTAGAGGACCTGCCCTGTGTTCAGCTTAGTGCTTATCCTCAGGATGGCCTCGTCGTTCAGCTTCAAGGGGCCCACCCGGTACTCCTGCTCTATGCGATGGCAGAGCAGCTCCCCGTCAGAGCCCTGGAGTCCACGGGCCAGCCGGGTGTAGATGGTAAACGTGGGCTCATTGTCATTCACCTTCCTGGAGGAGAAGCAGGACAGGTAGGTCCAGCCCAGGGTGCCTTCTGGATGTACCTCCCTTATTCGTTCATTCATCGCCTTCTGTTTCCCTCTCTCCATCCTTCCTGCAGCCAGTGGGCTGGAGAAACTGCTTAGGCAATAGAACAGGAGCAACCCAGTTCTCTGAAGGTTCTGATTACCCAGTCATACCCGGGCGGCTCTGTCTGTCCTGCTTGTGAAAACACAAGAGCTGCTCTTGTGTCTAGGTCACCGCCACTGTGGGCTCCTGTCCCGCCATGGTGACACAGCGTGGGCAGGCAGAGCAGGACTGCAGAGACGGGAGCAGCACATGACTTCAGCGAACTTCCATGGAGGAAGGACCGTGTGCCAAGCCCAGGTCCAGGAGCTGGCTGTCTGAAGCATGCCGGGCCCTCATTTCCTCATTCCCCTGCCTATGAGCACCTCCATGAGCTGAGCACAACCAGGGGGCCGCCCTCACCTGTAGAAGTACTGCCGGATCTCAGTCACAAGCGGCCCCTCCACGATCTCCATCCTCACAGCCTCCCACGCGGGCTTTGCTGCACCGCTGGGTGAAAACACATAATTGTCTGAAACAGGGCCTTGCCAGACATCCCTGTTTGCGTGATATGTCATGAACTGCTGGGTCATGTATACCTTTTGGTTACTCTGCCTGCACACAGAGGAGACAGAAAGCAGTGTCATCGTTACAGAAAACATGTCATCCTCAAGCTGGAACCAGGCTCACAGAGCCTCCATGGTGATGCCAGCCAGTAGCCTGGGATGAATCCTTCAACAGGATGCAAGTGGGCTATCTGTACAACAGAATATTATTGAGTCTGCAAGAAGAATGAGGGGTCTCATTCACCCTTCAACGTGCCGGAAAGTTGGAAACATGACGAGAACTGAAAGAAGGCAGCCTGCCAAGGTCTCCATGTGGTATAATGTCACTGCATGATATGTCAGTGTAGGCCAGTCTGGAGAGACGGAAAGGAGGTTCGAGTCTCCAGAGCTTGATCAAGGTGAAAGATGCGTGGGCCTGAGCCATGATGGAGCCGAGGTCCACAGTGCTGACTGCACCTTCCCCAGCCCGACCAGGGGGACTCAGAACGCTCTGGGGCTGCACTCCCTTTCTGCTGCTCCCCACACTCTCCCCCTGACCACCTGTGCTGGATCCTGGCTTCTTCTGTGTCCTGGCCTAGACGCACACACTTAGAAACAGAGCTTGATGCACTACAGGGGGCCTCAGTACAATCACACCCTCACCCTTTGGCTGAGGAAATGCAGATCCAAGTAGGCATTACATGCCCAGGGCCCAGGGTCCTCCGGGCCTCAAAGGCAGCAATGATTGCACCTCACCTCTCCAAGACGCTGTGCATCAGGTTGGTGTCCAGGTCCAGGAAGACGATGTAGCAGTCATTTTTCACAGGCACCAGGCTCCTGCCCACTTGCCTGGCATATCTCCTGAGTCGGCCTCCAAACTGCGTGGTTTTGGCCACAAAGGGCTCAGGCTCCCCAGTTTCCTTCTGGGAACTCCTGCTGGCCGGATGCTGTAGTGCCGATAACTGAGTCCTGGGATTGTGGTCAGCACATGCAGGTCATAGGCAGAGGGCATCTCCTTCGATCGCTGGACCTGCAAGACCCGAGGGACGGGATGAATGATGGATGTCAAGATGGAAGGTGCCTCAGTCTCCTTGGAAACCCTGGGCTGGCACACCTGGCAGATGGAGTGCTTGCTTGGCACGGAGATAGCTGGTCACCCAACACGGGGCTGAGCTGGGCTCCCCTCCTGCATCCTCCCTGCTCACCTGGGTCCAATCTCTTCTCCCCTCTTCCTCCTTCTCTCCTGGGGCTGCAAATCACCTGCCCTTCTCCCACACTCCCTCCTGTTCCTGCCTCTGAGACTGCTCACACTGTTCCCTCAACCTCTTTAGAGGGGACTCTTTTGTCTCCTAATTCTCTGCTTTTTTTGAGGAGGGAAGTTTCCAGGTCACCGTGCAGTCTTTCTCTGCCTCTATGTCATCTGACTCAGTGAAGGGAGTTGGATGAGGACACTGGGTCCATGCAGGAGGTTCTTCAGTCTCTAGGAAGCAAGTGTCACTTCCGGGTCTTGTGGGAGGGCTTGGGGGGCTATGAGGAAGCCCCTGTGGCTCCTCAGAGCCTCCAGCCCAGCCTTTCTCTGAACTGAAGCTGACACCCATCCCCACCCCACAGCCCTAACCTGTCCTGATGGTTTTCTCCACCACAGTTGTCATCTGTCAGTCCGATACTTTCTGATTTTCTTCTTGCCTGGCTCCTCCACTGGAATAGGAGCCCCCTAAGTGCAGAGACGTTTGTCTATTTGGTTATTAAAGTTTCTCCAGTGCCTAGAGTAACTCCTGACACATACTAGGTGTTCAGTACTATTTAAGAAAGAGCATTTCGGCTTGGTGGGTCGTGCCTTTGGGTGGGGAAGGGAGATGTTCCTTGTTGGGTCTACTCTACCCAACGCCCTTCCCTCCCCTGACCTTGACATAGAGGAATCTACCCCCCCCCCTTCAGCTGAGGATCACTGCCCTGGCTGCCGGTCATTACCACACACGTTAACTGTCCATTTCTGTGTCTGCTCCTTGAATCCCAGGATGGCTCCCAAGTCCAGGGATGAGCACTCATCTGGGACCAAGCCCAACACAGGCTTTCAGGAATGTTTGCTGAATGGATGACTGATGGCATTACTCGACCCATCTCCCCAAGGAAGTTGCTCCTTGAATCCCAGGATGGCTCCCAAGTCCAGGGATGAGCACTCATCTGGGACCAAGCCCAACACAGGCTTTCAGGAATGTTTGCTGAATGGATGACTGATGGCATTACTCGACCCATCTCCCCAAGGAAGGGCTGGCTTGGTAACAGGAGGGTCACCTCTAGAACCAAGCCTCGCTCCAGGTCTGGGAAGGAGATGAAGAGGGACCACACATGATGTGGGTGTCATAGCTGGTGCCTTCCCCTATGACAGCACCTCCATAAAGATGCACAATGAAGACTATTGAGAAGTAGATACTGACACAGGGTTATATACATATACACCAAGTCACCTCAGTGTTGTCTGACTCTTGGTGACCTCATTGACTGTAGCCCGCCAGGCTCTCTGCCCATGGGATTCTCCAGGCAAGAGTACTGGAGTGGCTTACCATGCGCTCATGCAGTGGATAGTCCCCACCAGGTATCGAACCCATGTTTCTTGTGGCTCTGCATTACAGGCGGATTCTGGTCAACTCAGACATGCAGAGGGCAGGGTCAGTCTGCGGGGTGGATCTACTGACCCTGGTGGCGACTCACCCATAGGACACTCCTCACAGTGGGCAGTGTGTCACTTCTTCCTTTTGGATGCCCACTTCTGGGGGCCCTGCGCAGAGCAGGGCAAGCCACAGGGCATGCCCCATAGACGGGGTGTCCCCTCACCTGTGCAGGCACAGGAAGGCCTGACTCGTCTGTGATGCTGACTTTGGGGAAGTCCACAGTCAGGGTGATGATGGTGGTGACCGTCCAGGCCAGCGGGTTGTAGACCACTGTAAAGTGTCCCCCAGGCTCTGGGCCTGCACACAGAGAACAGGCTCTAGTGAAGCCACCTGACCCACCCCTCACCCCTGGTGCCCCTTGGAACAAGAGAAACTGAGGCAGATGAGACCAGCTCTGCAGAGGCTGGGGGAAGGACAGACAGACACATGGGCTCCCACGTGCAACCCCCTCCTCAGCTGTTCAAGCTGAGTTCTGGTTCCCAGGCAGGATGGGGGAGCATGCCCCTAGAGATGAGGGTCCTTGAGCTCCTCACTCATCTTTACTCTTCAGCCAACATTACTGG
The DNA here is from genome assembly GCA_006408675.1 of Madoqua kirkii. NCBI lineage: Eukaryota > Metazoa > Chordata > Mammalia > Artiodactyla > Bovidae > Madoqua > Madoqua kirkii. The sequence goes on from SJYC01120743.1 coordinate 19,624, forward strand.
TGAGAAGACTGAGATCTATTGCAAACGGTTGTTTAAGGTGACCCATGTCCTATGGCCTGGCTCCAAAGCTTGAGCACTTGGCAATGTACAGACAATTCTCTGGAGCTTGGAGGGTCAAGGTCAGTCACCAAGGTCAGCACCGGAGCCCTCTTTGGTATGAACCTGGATTCTCTTTCTGCTCTACCCCCCACCCCAGGTGACCATCTACGACCACATTCAATGACTCCCAGATCCCTGAACACTGCACACACTGCCCAGTCCCCGGCCTCTGCCCAGGCAGTTCCCATGGCTGGATGCCTTTCTGGGGTCTCCATCTGCCCCTTCCTTGGGGAGCTGCCCTGGTGAGCTCATGGGAATGGCTGGCCTCACCAGGCACTGGAAGGACCCAGTTCTGTTTCCTTTTCTATGCCCATCATCCCCTCCCACCCCAGGCCCTGTGGACAGGATTCCAGTTTCCGGCTCTCCTGACCCCAGGGCCCTTCCCGTGTCTGAAGGTAAGACAGGCCTGCACACAGACACAGAGCCGAGAGCAGAGCAGGGCAGACGAGGGGAGAGGCAGAATGGGGAGGGCACTGTGAGAGAGCAGGGTGAGTGTGGACCCTGGGGAGGTGGGTGGGCCACATGCTCCTGCAGGGAAGGACCTATCCCTGATTGCCCAGGATTTGCAGGGGTGAGTCCTCTGAGCTCCAGGCAAAGAGAGTGAGCACTCATCCTCTACCTGGGAAACCCACAAAGTCAGAAGAGCACGTGCATCCTGTCTGCAGAGCTGGGCACACAGGGGTGTGGCATCATCCTCCCTGTGTGGCCCTGGGCAGCTCAGGGGTGTGGCATCATCCTCCCTGTGTGGCCCTGGGAAGCTCAGGGGTGTGGCATCATCCTCCATGTGTGGCCCTGGGCAGCTCAGGGGTGTGGCATCATCCTCCCTGTGTGGCCCTGGGCAGCTCAGGGGTATGGGGGCCCTTCCTCCCTGTGTGACCCTGGGCAGCTCAGGGGTACGGGTATCATCCTCCCTGTGTGACCCTCGGTGGCTCCACAATCTCTGTTCCATGTGCCCTCAGCTATAAAGTGAGGACAGTAACACTTCCAGCTCTCAGGATGTGTGAGGTTTACACCAAACTGTGTGAACAGTGTGCTTGGCAACATCCACACTGCATTAACATTTATTCCTGTCTCTAGCTGGAGGTGGGAGTTAGGCCTTCCTCAATCAGAGAGGAAACAGCTCAGTGAAGTGAAGGCACCAGCCCAGCCCATGTTGAAATGAGAGCCTTCCTTGGATGGCCCTCGAACCTGAAGCTCAGGTGTCCCAGCCTATCCCCTGACCCTCAGGCTCTCTTCTCAGACTGGGGTGGACCCCTCCACGGCCCACTGTGCCCCAGGGGCCTCGCTCACCTGAGTGGGCTGGAAACCTGTCCTGGATGATGGAGGCCATCAGACTGTGCACCCCTTGCATCCCGGTGCTCAGGTGCTCCACAAACATGTCACCCACATTTGGAACATGAGTCCCAGTGATGGCGTCGTGGTGCTGGACCTGGGCCCCCGCAGGAGCAGGACGAGAGTGGGGTCAGGCCGGCCTCTGCTCAGCACCTGCTGTCCTGATGCCCACTGGGCCCTGACTTCGCTTCCCTCTCAGTAGGTCTTGCTGAAGAACTGGGGATTTCTCCCACTTTACAGAAGAGAAATCTGAGGTCAGAGAGGTCGATGATCTTGCTCAAGTATTGCTGACCTTGGGAAAACACATAGCTGTGTCCCTGATTCTGGACTAAAAACAGACTTCTAGAAAGGACCCTGCCCAGCTTCTCTCTGTGACCCAATCATCCCAGAATTGCTGATCGCCTGCCCCAGACAAGCCCCACACATGGCCTTGTACTCGTCTGCACCGTGTAGGATGGGTGGTCTCCTCTTCCCAGAAGGGAAACATGACCCCGTGTGGTGAAGCCACGTGTCCGCCCACCCTGATGGACGCTAAAGTCAATCCCATTACACCCCACACCATGACTGGTCCTGCCAGCAATTCCCTTTAGTGACTATGAATCTCATGGGCCATGTGGCCCATTTCTGACTGGAGAGGAGGCAAGTTATAGGAGATCTTGGGTCTTGGTTTTCCCTTCTGCACAGTGGGGAATAAGTAAGATGCAGATTTTGAACAACTTCCTTTGTGTCAGCCACAGAGCCCACCAGCATATGTGTATTATCACATTCAATTGTCCCATTAACGTCCTGAGTGAGCATGTAGTTCTCATTTTTCAAGGAGGAAATTAGAACTCAGAGAGGGAAATCCTGACTTCATAGAGCTGAGCTGAGATTTGAATCCAGCCAGGATTGTTGGACACCAATGCCGCTCCACTTCACCCTTTCTGCTCTGGGACAGTCTGGCTTTAAATCGTACTGAACCACAGCTGGACCCTGGCAGGCCATGGTCCTAGCCTTGGGGCAGCTTCATCATGCAGGTCTTGTGACCTATGGCGACCTCAGTGTTCTCATCTGTAAAAGGGACCTAAGTGACAAGGGACAGGGAGGTGTGCTGGCCTAGGGAGGGGGAAGCACACAGCCCCGGAATATCCAATCCTGTCCTGTCTCTGGGAGGCATTGCCTTACCTCGGAGACCGCCCAGCGGAGCTGCTGGAGCTGCTGCAGGCCCCAGGCCGGGTTCAGGAACCGGTGGGGAGCCAACAGCGCATAGCGAGTAAACATGGACTCCCCGGCGTACAGCAGACTGCTGGCTCTCCTCGCCAGCCCCTTGAGCCCACTTCGGGAGGTGTAGAATCCAGTCCAGGCGTGATGCATGTCTAGGAGAAAAAGGCCAGGAGTCAGTGGGAGGGCCTGCCCTTAGAGGCCCCTGAGCCCCACTTGGAAATGCTGCGGAAGATGAGGTCAGGATGGATTTGGCTGGGTCCCCAGGGACACAGCCTAGGCCAGCAGGTGATCTCAGGATTCCTGGTCCAGCTAGGTCAGCAATGGTATGAGATCCCTGGAAGGCCTGGGCCAGTGGCAGGGTCAGGCTGGGCGGGGGCAGGCCAGGAGTGGCCTGAGTGCTGAGGCACAGGGATGAGGAAAGAATCCCAGTGAGCACCTGGGCCCTGGGGTAGGGGCCCTGGAGGACTTCAGAGGAGGAGGGAGATGGATGAGGGCCAAGAAGTCAGGACACAGAATGGAAGGGCTGGAGCAGTGGCCACCTCTGTGTGCCTCTGAGGAAAATCAGGGTCTGGAGAGGCATGCCTTCCACCAGGTCCCTCTGGTTGTCCATGGGGGCAGCCTGGCAGGGCCATTGAAAGCTGAGATCCCTGAAACCACTATCCTCACCCTGGACACAAAGGTCATGACACGAAGTCCCCAAAGGGCATGACCAACCCCCACCAGTGCCTCACCGGAAACCAAGGCTCCCTCTGGTCATCACTCAAGCCTCTCTTGTGAAAGAAAGGAACTAGCAAAGGAACAGTGGACAACACTGAGCCCACCTATATCTGTCTGACCCTAGGCAATCCACAGTAGGCAGGCGGGTGAGGTAGGACTGTCTGACCCAGTGGCCCTGTGGTCTCCACTGGCAGAGCTGAGGAGACTGGGAAATCACATGTCATGGCTTTGGTGACATCTCCCTGGCACCGAATCCCCCCCTGCCCCCAGAGGCTCCTACCTGAGGAATAGGGCAGAAAGTCGTGGTGGTCTCGGACCTGCCAGGAGACTTGCTCAGAGTGCACAGCCTGGAAATAGTCGCCAAGCGTGGCATACTCCATTGAAAAACTGAGCTCCGATGCTTCACTATTCACGTAGTTCATTATAATGTCCATGTTGGCGAATTGCAGTGAGGCGTTGAAGAACTGCCTGTCACATCCCTGCAGCCAGGGGACAGAAGCAACGCCCAGCCCTTTTGGGTAAAGAGCCCAGCCTGCACAGGGATAGCATCTCTTCATCTGCACGATGGCCCCCCTCTCCGCATGGTGGACACTGACCCTGCACGGGGCTCACTAGCTCTCTCCTCTGGGAGCACAGCAGGTGCTCCATCCAGTTTGGCTGGGACAATGGTGCCTGGGTGTCTGGCATTGTCCCATGAGGGTGTCTTTCACTGTAAGACAAATTCAGCCAATGGAGCAGGTTCTGTCATCATCCTCATTTCACAGAAGAGGAAAGTGAGGCTCAGATGGTCCAAGTCTCACAGCTCCTGAGTAACGAGCCAGGATTCAGGCCGAAGCCTCTGCTCACAGTATTGAGAAGGGGAAAGGAGAGGAGAGCTGGGGAGGAGCTGGAGCCTGTGTAAAGGAGGGGCTGCCATGGAGGCGGAGACTGTGGGGATGACCCAGGGTCGGGGGAGAAGCTGGTAGAGTGAATGAGGAATCGGGATGCAGGGAAGGAGGACTGAGCCAGGGCTGGGATGGCCCACTGCCTGGATGGACACTGGAATGTTTAGAGGTGGACACACAGTCCTGGGAGAAGCCAAGTGTTGGGGTCAGACTGAAGAGAGCACTACCCCACAGAGTTGGGGAACCAGGGCCAGGACCCCAACGTACCCAGGGCCAGAGGACGTGTGGTGTCCGGAACCAGGTGGCTCGAGTCAGCACATTGCTCACCAGGAGACTGATAAAGTTTAGGATGTTGTCCTCGGTCACAGGAATTTGCATTTTGAGGTACATGTCATCCTTGGATGTACCTGGGAAGATGGCTTCGCCATCCCAGTAAAATCCCTCACTAAGAGAGAGAGGAGCATTAGGGGGCCCCACCCTGACAATGGCAGCAGCACAAGGGTGGGGAGGCAGGCAGGGCTCAGGGAGGCCAAGGCATCGAGGCCTCTGTCTCCCATCAGGGGTGGAGAGTGTGGTGGTGGGCAGACAAGAGCTGTGGACAGATGATGCCCCTGTGTGAACCCTGAGGGCACTCGGGCACCTCCCCCTGATCCTACAGGGCACCCAGAACCTGCTAGTGAGTCCTTCTTGCCTCTTCTCTCAGTTGCTGCTTCATCCCACCTCTCCTCATCACGGGGGCTCAGAACCTACCCACGGCCTCCCAGGAACAGAGGGCAGAGAGACTGGACACAGGGCCTTGCACCAGACAGCCCACAGGAGGGCTGGTGCCAGAACTCAGAAGTTTTGACTCAATCGCCTGAGCTACTCCATCTGCCCCATGGCTGTTACCGCGGGACCTTGGCTGGGTGTCCATGGCTCAGTCACTCTTTCTGTAAGATGGGTGCTCAGTGCGTGCCCTCAGGGCTGGCCATGAGGGCCGTGGCTGAGGTGGCCCAGGGAGGGTGCTGGGATGGGGACTGGCCCGAGGCAGGTGCTCACGAGCAGTAGCCAAACTGGTCCAGGACGTGTGTGAAAATTTCCTGCTGCGTCGACATGGATCTGGACCCTCGCCACACGAACTGCAGCTCCTACAAACCCGGAGGGAATGCAGTGAGGGCCCGGGGGTGACATAGCTGCCGTTTCCCCTCCTCAGGCCCCACCTGAATCTCCTCTCTGTACCTGTTGCTCTCAGGGGTTAAGGGTCAAGATCCCCCTCTGCTGCCCCCTCTTCAATGTTTCCCCTGACCTCACAAAGCCACAGGAGGTGGAGGAATCGGCCCTCCAGAGGCTGCTTGTCTGTAGCTTCATCTGACCCTAATCAGGGCAGGACTCTTGGCCAGGACCTGCCAGCCAGGCTGTCTCTAACTCTGCTTGAATGCCCCCAGACACAGGGAGCTCATCACCATCACTAAAGGTACACCGGCTTTTTCCAGTTCTGATGAGAAAGTGGATGAGTAGATGTGGCTCACCACTCACCTGAGTATCCTGCATGGCCTTCTTCAGGTTGTATTCGAGCCTAGAGATGACATGGGCATTGAAGCCCGCCAGGGCAAACAGGGTGGGGGTCGTGGAGGATGCCCCAAATGAGTCCACCTGCCAGGAGAACTGCGGCCGAACCCCAAATGTTTCATAAAGAAACCCATGTCCTTCTGCAAAGAGATAAGTTTTGTCACTCCCTCAGGGCCCTGTGCCCGTCTCCAGGGCTGGGATGCCACCTAATAGGCAAGGAGGGCCTTGTGAAATAGATGCTAATATTAGAACTTTTTCTCAGAATCATTGGTCTATTCACATCTTAAGCGTGACTTACAAGCCACCCCATAGAAAGAGGAATCATGGTGACTGAAGAAAGCCCCATATTTGATATGCCATTGATTCCGGTTCCCCAAGAGTTTTCCCCTAATCTCTGGCCAACCCACCCCCCACATCTAGGCTACACATACACTGGCCTGGTTACGCTCAGATGGGATATCTTGGCTGTTGTTTGCCCTTTATGACTCACTGCTTCTCCTGCGGTCAGGACTGTACTCAGGAATGCACACAAGCACATGAAAGATGGACGCTTCTCCGAGGAGCCCTAGCTTGGGAAACATTCTGGGAAAACTACTCTGCTTCACCTCAGGTGGCATCAGAGAAAAGGGCCGATCAAACAAAGGTTTTGGTGGCATGGAACTACATCAGCCTGGGATGCCATCAGGTCCACCCCTTGTGCATCTCCACCCCACCTCAGTGGCAGAAGCGAGAGGGACACGGAAGATGCCTGTGTTGGTAAGGGACTGACAAAGTCTGACTAGGGAAGGAAAGCTTTGGTGGAGAGTCTGCATACACCCCCATCTAGAGCAGGGAAGGATGCTTCTGGTGGAAAAAACCGGGTTGTGGATGGCGCTTTTTTCTCTCTAACTGATGGGAGCTAGCATTTCCAGAACCACTCCCTTAAAATGTTTTCTGTTTTTGCTTTTAATGCTGGGAGAAGTTGATCCTCAGAGGTTAGGAAAACATGCCTGATCTTCTTCTGTGATACTGAATGGTCATGGTATCCTGTGAAAGATGGGGAATTCTGGCCATTTGAAGCGTCTCTTAACTATGATACTATTTTACAACTAGACTGGTTCCAAAGAAAACAAGAGAAATGGGTAGAACTGCCATCTGTCTTGCTCTTCATATCTCTGTGAGACATTCCAGACTTGTGTCCTGAGGGTACAGATCCGGATGTGAAACCTACAGCTCCCTCCTGTTCTCTTACTTTGCCTGTGTATCTGGGGCTCCCAAATGAACAGGCTGAGAATCAGGGCACCCTTCTAGAAGGAGTTGCCTCAGTCTCAGTAGAATATTTAGAGGATCTAAAAGGTACATGGAAGGCTTTACAGGACTAACTTTACCTAATGACCTTATTTGGCGAGATGTAATGCAAAGAGATCCAACCAGTCCATTCTAAAGGAGATCAGCCCTGGGTGTTCTTTGGAAGGAATGATGCTAAAGCTGAAAATCCAGTACTTTGGCCACCTCACATGAAGAGTTGACTCACTGGAAAAGACTGGTGCTTGGAGGGATTGGGGGCAGGAGGAAAAGGGGATGACAGAGGATGAGATGGCTGGATGGCATCACTGACTCAATGGACGTGAGTCTGAGTGAACTCCAGGAGTTGGTGATGGACAGGGAGGCCTGGCGTGCTGTGAATCAACGGGTCTCAAACAGTTGGACATGATTGAATGACTGAACTGAACTGAATACATGTCTTGGAACAGATGCTGACTCCTGACTCAAGAGCTTGAGTTTTGGGGGAAGTTACTACTTTTGGAGATAAGTAGCTTAAGGTAAGGAGAAAGTGGGAACACGAAATAGCCCTCCTCCCTACTTGCAACCAAGCATTTCCCATAACAGACTGTCTTTGCTCGATGTATTCTGGCAGGACTCAAGCAAGTACGCACTGACTTTTAAATATGCCAAGTTGTCTGACATAGAACAGGGAGAGAAGGAAACTCCTGGTAAATTCCTAGTAATTATGGGAGGCTTTCGACACGTTTACTGATGTTGACCCTGAAAGTTCAGATGGAGAAATGGTCCTAAAAAATAGATTCCTCACTCAGTCAGCTCTAGATATCTGCCATAATTTACTAAAGCAGGCGTTTGGACCAAATCAGTCTTTAGAAAAACTGTTGCAGCTGGCTCAGACAGTTATGTTATGGCAGAGAAGATGAGGATGAAAATACAAAAAAAAAAAAAAAAAAAAAAAGCCAGTCAGAAGCCTGATGCCCCAACAATGGCTGTTAGACCTGCTCTGAAA